>CATIWQ010648032.1:0-29218 GCA_949673415.1 Euphorbia schlechtendalii
AAATATGAGTAAATATAGATGTGGAAGATTAGAGACTCTAAATACATAGATTTTCACTTCGAACAAGTATAGCAGAGAAAACATGCAAGTTCAACAAAGATGTTACGATGCACTAGACTAATCTAACAAACCCGGTTCAACACACTCAGATGTTTAATGATTCACCGCAGAGCAACACATGAAATAACTTTTCTAATCCTAGCGCAAACGAGATAAGACTATTATATAAACCTGGACAACGTCAATACTATGCTTAGTACGGGTCGCTCTCACATAGCCATATTTAGCAAGATACCATTCCAAAAATGTTGTCTCACTAAACAGCGTTATATCACAGATCCAATGATTATACACGATATTGTTAACCCCAAAACTACTCTTAAAATTAATGCCAATGCATATAACTTGATTAACATAAAAGACTTAGCACGAAATACGCATTATGACACACAGACATATCATAAACTTTGAAATAGAAAGTATAAGTAGAAAGCAAAGCAAAGTTGTAAGGTATGCAAGTGAAAGCTAAAGTTGAGCAAACCGTATCCACTCTTTAATGGGAGTCATCAATTCCGGCAATTCCTGCGTCTGCTTTGAATTCTATCTCGGTTCGTACAGAACCTCTGCTAGGATGCTATTCTTTGTGAATATCGAACAAACGAATATTGAAGAATTAAAACTTTTATTTATAAGTGATTTGCAAGTACACTTATACAACAATTGCTCGAGAATATAGAGAAATCTAGTGATCGAAACAAGGATTCGAATTACTTAAACATATTCTCGCTAACAATTAAGAACGTAGCGAACTCTCTATCTATACACACCATATCTCTCTCTAATTGTACTCTAATATTCTCCTCTCTAGTGGTGCACGAAATTGAAGAGGATTGGAACCCTTTTTATAGAGTTTGAAGGGTTGCGTCTATCTAAACGAAGGGTTGTGTCCATTGGTGAAAGATTGCATCTCTTCATTGTGATTGGTTGAGAAGCTTTGATATAATCCACAATGGATAAGAACCTTTTCATGATTGGTTGACTCCTGATAGGTGTCTATTCATTGGTAGTTGATGGCGGTTGATCATGCTTATCTAGCGGTTGCTAGTTAAAAAGATAATACCAGAAAACCATCCATGTCGCGATCGTGATACACATGTCAAGATCGTGAATCTTTGATTGGCAATCTTCTATTTCTGAAGTAAAAAAGTCACGACCGCAAATGATTGTCACGACCATGAATTGAGTTTTACTCAGAATTCTTCTTGTAACTTCACCGATCTTCGATAGCTTCAATCCTAAGCCAAATCTTTAAGTTCCATGCATCTTTTTGCACCTTTTTCACTCTTTTTTCATAGAATTCCACTTTAGTTTATTTTACTCCCAAGATTTGCCTAGTATCTGCATTTACATAAAAAATAACTACATACCATGTGAAATCTTTTATATGAAGTATAAAAAGGACTAAAATTACAGTGTTTAATGTATAAAATTAATATGATAATAAGTGTAATTATTCACTTATCACCACTTCAGCAAGCAGAAGAATAAGTAGGTTCACACCGGCTACACCAAAGATCAAGACCTCAAGTTAAAAAAATCCAAAGAGGAACCTACAGTGTTCCCCAAGAATGTTCTCAAGGAAGATGAGGATGCGTTTGTGGTGGACTTTGAAAGGTCCAGCAAGGAGACCATACAAAATGTTCCTTTATCTGCTCAGTTTGAACAAATCCCTACAGCCCCTGTTCCTACTTCTATAAAGGTAAATGCTAGTTCTCAAAGGGCTAGAGCCAGCCTAGAAAAACAAAGGGCAGGAAATACACCTGCCTAGCCTTAAGGTAGGAAAAAATATATGATGAAGTTAAAAACTCCTGCTTAGAGGGAAGCTGAGGCGAAAGAAAAGGCTGAAGAGGAAGAAGATGCCAGGTAATAGGAGGAAACCCTACGCCAAAGGAGGCGAAAGCTTGAGATAGCCGAAGATGATGTGGGGCAGTGGAACTCTAAGAAGTGCAAAAAAGAACCTTGAAACTATCAACTCAAAAGCTTCTACCCATGTGGAGGAAGTACTTACCAAAGCAAGGGGCACTCAAAGCAAGCATTATGCCACCACTCGCCCAATCATAAAAAATGTTCAAGTGGTGAGTAGTGATGAGGATGCTGGTGATGGAGTGGAGTGGAGATCTTCAATCAGGAAGAATTTGCTACTCAAACTGAGTTACCTGAGGCTAACCCATCCTTAGATCAAACAACTAACCCTTAGGTACCTTTAAATCCTAAACATACTTCTTTTTTAAATCATATACCCTCTTCTTCTATAAATTATCAAATTCCTTCCTCTCCTATAAATTCTCCTTCTCACATTTTGAAATTGTAAATTCCCCAGCTTATACCCCTTCTTCTCCAAACCACTCTCAACAAACTACCACCCATTCTTCACCTCCTCCTACAAATCAAACAACTATCATACCATCCATTGTAAAATCTAAACCAATCCCCTCTTTTTAAAATGTAAAAAATACCTTTGAACCTAACTTTTCTTCAAACCCATTCTCTACCCATGTAATCCCTTTGATTAGAGAAGTTCCTGAAGCTGAGAACTCAGCTCAGGAAGGAAAAGTAGATGAGCAGGTTAGTAAGGAAAATTTTACAACCGATGAAGCAACTCCCTCCAACAACAAGCCAATCCAAGAGGAATTTAATGATTTAGCAATCTTGGCTCATATTCGAGAGTTGGCAGGGAAGAAATTCCCAACTTTCAAAATTGATGCTGAGTTGGATGGGGCAGTAAGTTGTGTGCTAGTATCTCAGGAATCGATGGACTTGTTCACAAAGTCAAAGTCAAAGCTTCCAAAGTTTGATACGCACTCATCCATTCCCTATGATCAATCTACTATGAAGAATTCGAGAAGACTCAAGGAAGTCTGTATGCAATTCGTAACCACCTAGGGAAGGAGAGCGCTAAAAGTCTTGTGGAAAAGATAGTTCTAATCTTAACTGGACTTTCTGATTCTGTAGCTCAGCTCAATGAATTTGTCACCTCTATCCCTACGTTTACTATTATCACTAACGCGGTAATAGGAAAGATGAAGCGTAGCATTGACGCTTGTGTAGAGCAGCTGATTAACTTGAATGCCACACTAGCAACTCAAGCTACAAAGTTTCACAAGTTTGGCAAAGAGCATGCCAAAATAATGAGCAGCACTCCAAAATAAGCAACCTATACAAAGAAGTTGGTGTAATAAAAGATCTTGGTCATAGCATGTGCAAGATGACGGAAAGCATGCTTAGGATGATAGTAAGTTATGACAAGAAGATTGATCAGGTAATCTAGACCATTGATGTGACTTCGAAGAAAGTTGAGAAGCCTATTCTGGACCTACATGCACTAGATGAGAAGTTCGACTTAGCCTGCGAAGTTATTAATGATAATATAAATGATTCAATCAAGAAGGCACATAAAGCTCTCCTAGAAGAGATGGGTAAATTATTTCCAGAGTTAACTAAGTCACTTGACCTAGAAAATGGTCTCTCTATGCATAAAAATTTGAATGCTATCAAGGATCGTCTGTATGACATGCAAAATAATGTAGATCAACTGATAACCACCGGGATGTATGATTCAAAGGACATTGAATTCACTACTAGAACCATGAACAATTTCTATCCAAGGATCATTGACATGGAAGCCAACCTGAAGATAACACTTTCTGCTTTAGATTTCAAAGGTCTACTACAATGCTTCAACAATTTGCTTGTTAAGGATTTGATCAGATAGCTCATCTTACCTAGTATCATCACCTACTTCTTGTAGAACTTAATGATCAAGACATAATATCACTAAAGGGAAAATAGCAACTCTAGTAAGAGATTTCTCCTGCCATCATAGGAAAGCAAGACGACTTCTAAGCTGCAATCGACTCCTTTAACCTGTGACTAAATCAGATTGCGAAGGGCCTGATAATAAAGGGAGAGAAAGTAGTGGAAGATGAAACAAGGATTGCACAACAATATAAGCATTCTCTTCCAGGATTGTCTCAATGTCCTCAATAGTAGCAACAATTTCAGCACCAAAAGCATTAACAACAACAACATCAATCGCAACACCAAAGCAGCTACCCAAAATCTAGCAAACAATATTCCTCTTAGTTTCATAGATAGTTGTAGTATAGGCAAAACTTGTAATAGGGTTAAACTGTAATCACTTAGTGAAGAATGCATATTTGTACTACCTAAGTTTTTTATATCAATAAAAATTTCATGTTTTGTTCTATCTCTAAGTTAAGAGCTTCTTAACTTTATAGTTGCTATTTATGCCTTCTATTTCTGCTTATAAATTTTTGTAGGAATTAATGAAAAGACCAACCAAAAGGAAAAGCTGAAGTAAGACAAAGTCCCAAAATTAAAGAAAATTCCTTTAGGTATGGGGGAGTTAAGGTGACTGAAGAGAATCCACTCAGTATGGGGGATTCCACACTAACTAAGGAGTTCACCCAGCGTGGGGGAGTCTTACATCGTCTATCAGATCTATCTATGTCTTTAAACTATTTATGCAATTAATCTCTTCTACTACCTTGTTTCTTATCTGTTCCAAAATGGGGGAGATAGTTCAACCCAAGTTATATTACTTCACAATAATTAAAAGATTTTGGAAATAACAAAACATTCTAGGTTAGTGAAATTAATTGAGTACTAAGTAGATGCTTAATTAAACAAGTTTACTTGAGTTTCTGTAAGAGAAAACAACTTAGTTTACTAAATATTTAATTAAGTTATGGCTTAGAATAAGAAAAGTTGAGTTTAGCTAAGTATTACATAGTTTATAAGATATAGACTCAGCGAAGATGAGTTGCATTTATTTACTAAAAGCTGAGTTCTTTGACACTTAGAGAATTAAATGACACTCGTGCTTTTAACACTGTCTATGAGGGATAAAATATTCCTTTAATGCTTTTAAGGAGAAAAAGTGTTGAAATTAAAGAAGATATTTCAAGTGGTCCTCACAATAAAAAGGTGTCAGTACAAAATGTTGGAGAATCCTTGCTAAAGTCCAAGATAAAAGAAATTCTCTTGCATGCGCGGTTTCTCAGTATTTCTGCACAACTCTGCAACTTCAACAATTAAACAAATCACAAATCTCCACATTACATCTTGTGTGCTTCTCTATTAGAACGGAATTTCTTAAAGACAACAATTTTTTGACACATTCAGTTTAACGGATAAATCTTGCGCTTCAACGTTCGAATTCTCTATCTCTAAACATCCTGGAAATTGTTTCAAATAGACAAATTCAAAAATTGTAAAGAGAAGAGAAATTGAAGACAAAGTTAAGATAAGAAGTTTTACAATGGCTACTTCCAAGACCTTCAAGTATAAATAGAAGACTAAAGCAGACATTCAAACTTGGTGAATCACCTCGAATTTCTTAAGAGCTAAAACACTATCAAATTATTCGCAACATTCAAAAATTCTAAGTTAAGCATTCTAAGCAAATACAAATCGCCTAATCTATTTGTAATAGAGAGAATCAAACTTTAGATTTAACATTGTAAAAGGATTCAACAAAATTTATAAGTTGAAATCCTTAGTTTGTAATTTCTATTCAAATCTGAGTGACAATATAGAAAAGGTACCTATATTATGGATTGAGAGGTAGTTAGAAAGGAAGGCACTTTCGTAATCGATTCTACCCTATATAAAGGCTTCTTCACTTAAGGAAGGGAAGAAACACTAGTGAATTAAAGCTCGAAAAGTAATATGAGGATTGGAGGTAGGCTCAGGACCGAACCAGGATAAATCTCAAGTGTTAAAGTTTCTTACCTTTGTCACTTATCTTTATAGTGTCTTGCTCATTCATCATTCTCTTTGTTTTCATTACTAAGCTTGAAAAACCAATCCGATCTAAGTAAAGTACTCAACAGCGATTGAAGATAAACTAAGTCATTGAAGCTGAGTAGCTTATAGTTTTTAGACTAGCTCTCAATAAGTATCTAAAAACTTAACTTGGAAAAAGAATTTCATAAATCTAAAAAGTACCAAATAACTGCATTCGCCCCCTTTATTGTGTTAATTCCATATTTTATTTTAAAATAGGAAAACACAAAGTTGATTAAATGTCTGACTATGTAGGAGACTAAAGCAACAATCAACACCCTTGAGTCGAGTAGCGCACCAGGCCTTGACGGGTCACAAGTTTGTTATTTCCAAACATTTTGAGATATAGTGTGAAAATGTATGGAATGTGTTTTTTTGGTTTTTTTATCATGGCTATGTTACTACAAGACTCGGTTCGAATTTAATTACCCTTGTTTTGAAAAAGGAGAATGCAATTTTAATTGAAGATTATCGGCCAATTGTAATGAGCAATTTTTTCTATAAAATCATCACAAAAATCATAACAGATCGATTTTTAATTATAGCTTCCCACATAACTTCAAATTCACAATTTAGGATTGTAAAAGGCAAGAACATTCACCACTTTATTGCAATGGATTTAAAGGAGTTAATCTTTTGAATAATAGGTGTTTTGGTGGTAACAAAGCTCTGAAAATTTAATATAAAATAGGCTTTTGACATGATGGGTACTTGTTCTTGTATTTTTTTACATTTTGAAAGCTTATGGTTTTGAAGAAACATTCATAATTAGATGCTTAATCTTTAGAAAACAACAAGAATTTCGGTTAGTACAGGAACATGGATCCATGGTTACTTTTCGTGCTCTAGATGGGCTAGATAGGGGTCCCCTATCGTCGATTTTGTTCATCATTGTAGAGGATTATTTGAGTTGCCTACTTACAAAATTGATGGAAAAACAAGAATCGAAACCGATGAGGTATACTAGGTAGATGGCTTTTCCAACCCATCTTCTCTACGTTGATGATATTCTATTATTCATTACGGCATCTACCCCTGCAAATTTCACTAAAATTAATTCTATTCTAAATAAATATGGGGAGATGTTGGGTTAACCAATAAATTGGGCAAAGTCAGAAGCCTTTTTTGGTGCAAGCGTGGGCGCTGATAAGGTTGAAAATCTTGCAAGAATAATGGGAAATCGACTAGGTAACCTTCCTTTTCATTACTTAAGAGTCCCACTATTTGTTGGAGCACCAGGAGCTACACACTTATGACCTTCGATGGACAAAGTATGAAATTTTTTCTCAAGATGGAAAGGAACTTCTATCTCGCAGGTAGGCAGAGTGGCGTTAGTTAATTCAGCTATTATAGATTTGTGGATTCACTCTTTCTCTATTTATAAATGACCTTCATCACTCATAATAAATTTGAACAAATTAGTGTTTGGTTAGTTTTATTATTTTTAGGAAGTTAGTTATTTTTTCAATGAAATTCTGCACAAGGAGCATCAAAGAAGGTTACCTCAGAATTAAAAATCTTGAAATTTTGAACGAAGCAATGTTAGGGAAATTGGCATGGGATATTACCACTTGTAAAGATGATTTTTTCATGAACTTTCATTCAAGATATATTAGCAGCAAGGATTCCACGATGTTGTGAGCGGGCGACACGAAGCGGTGGGCCGAGAGCGCGCGAAGGTTCATAGGCGCGGTCCACCGGGGTGTTTTGAAAATAGATGAAGGAAGAAGAAAAAGCACCGGGTCTGGGACCCAGGAAAAAAGGGTTTGAAAGACAAAAAGGCGAAAACGTTTTAGATCGGTTCGAACCCGAATCCGCCGTCTCTCAGTGTGGAGTCGCCACCTGGATTAGCTCTTTGCAGGAATTAGAGTCCTGTGAGGCTTAACGTCCGGGGGACGGCCCACCAAGACACAGAGATTCGGGTCCGGGATAAGTTGCTTATTTCTTAAGTGATCACAATATATTACATTTACAGAAAACCATTTTTTCTTTTAATTGTGCATATTCGCACTTAGTCCATTTTTGAAGTTAAATGCATGGTTCACGTATTGCGAAATAATAAAACATTCACAAAACGAGAAAATAAATCATCCACAAAAATAGTAAGTAAATGCGGAAAATAAAATTACAAGGTTTCAAAAATCGGGGGATGCAACCGCCCGCTAACCTATTATTTACATTTTCCGTAGATAAAATGTGCAATACCCGAAGGAAAATAAAAGCCTAACATACATCTAACCTGTATCCACAAAGGTTAGCACAGGAGATATATCACGTATGCTCGATATGATTTTAACGAGGCCTGTGTGGCCTAATTAAAATATCGGCGATTTGAAGTTGTTAATTTAAATAAAAACAGTTCATTTTTATTTACATGTATGTTGGTCAATTTTATTAGTGAAAATGACCTCATGGCAAGTAGTGAGGTCTGTTATCCGGGAATATGTTTTAATTCCCTTCGTTGGGGGATTCTAATACAGAAATTAAAAAGAAATAAAAGAAGAAGAAGGAGAATTACAACCTTATTTACAATAACAAGGAATAAAAATAATTCCTAGGTCAAAAATAAAAATTAAAAAGAAGAAAAGAAGGAACACGAAATAAGCAGTTCTAGGAACTCAGAGGCTTTACCCTTTTAGCGTGAATCCACTTCGGCATGTCCGTTAGATCCCAGGGAGCGTTCCTCGTTCGTTTTTGTAGTTTAGGTGAAAAGGTTGATGTAAAAAAAATCCAAAAATCTCCGTTTAATTCTTGGGTTTTTAGTGTAATTTAATTGAAAAAAAGATTGTTCAGTTGGACAATAAAGTGTTTATTTATCCAAAAGATAATCAGACTCGGGTTCTAAATTGGTTTAGACCCGAGAATATCTGAGGATTTAAGAAGAAAAGATGAAGAAATTTGGGATCCGAAAGTGTTTTTGGATCCGAGAAAAAGTTAGAAGAAAGTAATAAAAAAGGTTTTTAGTTTTTTTGTTCTGAAAGAGAGGATTTTTCCCTCTGAATTTTTTTTGGCCCCCTTTACTGAAAAAGTCCCGCGAGGCCTTGCGGGTTCTCCCGCGAGGGTCCCTCGCTAGGCCTAGCGCGGCCTGCGCGAGGCTCCCTCGCGAGGCCTCGCGGGGCATCCCGCGAGGCTCCCTGGCGAGGCCTCGCGGGTCCTCCCGCGAGGGTCCCTCGCGAGGCCTCGCGGGGCATCCCGCGAGGCTCCCTCGCGAGGCCTCGCGGGTCCTCCCGTGAGGGTCCCTCGTGAGGCCTCGCGGGGCCTCCCGCGAGGCTCCCTCGCGTGGCCTCGTGCGGCCTTCGCGAGGCTCCCTCGCGAGTCCTCGCGCGGCCTCGCGGGGCCTTACGTGAGGCTCCCTCACGCGGCCTCGTGCGAGGCTTCCTTCATTTTTTTTTAATTTATTTTATTTATATATATATTTTTTATATATATTTTTTAGTTAAATAATTTAAAACGTCCGAGGAGGATTCCCATATGAAGATCGTCAGATGGTCGAAAATCATGTGATTCGAGGATAAATTTCCCGAAAAGCCGTCATCATTGAACGCGCGAGCTGGTAAAAAATCCCATCTCACACCACTTTTGGAGTTTAACTTTAAATCTTGTTGATTCATATTTTATCCTTGGCTCCTTGATGGCAGGTACCCCTGGCTGATGCTGAGACGTATGCCCATCATTACCTGTCTGCTCGCGATATGATCATTGCTCAAAACAGGGCGGCTGACTTAATCCTGCTTAAAATTTGTAGAAAGTTCACTATCTATGTATGCATGTTATGTTTGTGAGATGATGTGTATGCTTATTTGTCATATGTTTAGATTTTCGTGAATGTTTATATTATGATGCATGCCCTCCACAGTAGGCCCTGATCTCCATGAAGCACCAGAATTATTTGAGGTCCTAGGAGCATGTGAGGACTCAAGAATTGAGGATCGCGAACTGGGAGAGGCAGCTGGCCTAGTCTCAAAGGTTTGCTCGTCCCGCGATGTCATGTGGGAGCCGGTTAGGATGCATCAGGGGAGTTCCTTTCGTTCCAGCATGCACTGAGGCAAGTCAGGGAGCCGGGATGTGGAGGCGGAGACCAGCATTACTGGGACTGAGGATGATGAGGATGATGGGGAATCCTCGTCTATTTAGATTTTCTGCATTTATTTCTAGATTTGTAGGGATAAAATTTACTGTAGTTTTTGGCTCTGCTGACTCCTTTTGCACAATTTCTTACTTTTCCAACTTTATTGCAATGCTAGATTTTTGCATGATATGATGATATTTGCTGTTTCATTACTTAGAGGAATATCCCTGTAAATTTCTCAGTCAAATGACCCAAAAACTGACTTTTCGAAGAAACGGCGCCCCGATTAACCACTGTAGCTGAATATCGTTAACAATATGGGAAAATTCAATCTGCTAATAGATATAGGCAAACTGCCAGAATCGTAATATCGTTAACGACATCATGAAATCGTTAACGATATCACAACATTGTTAATGATATTGTGCAATATCATTAACGATATTGCATAGAATTTGCAGATTCTACTTTCTTTCTACTCCTCTTCCGATGGCATCCCACTACCAACAACTCCGGGCTTTCCTACGCACACTGAAGAACCCTGACTGGAAGAAACTTGAGAGATTCAGCATATGGGGGCTTTGATATTTCACCTTTCACCTTATGAAAATGGCTTTAGTTAGGGCCGCCGTTTCATTTTGCGATCTAATCGCTCATGTATTTCGATTTTCTCATCAAGAGTTATACCCAATGATCGAAGAGTATCAGGCTATTCTCAGGATCCCATGTCCCCCGACTTTTCCTTTAGCTATCTCGTCCTACCGCTTCCTTTATGGAATTCGGATTTCGTGACCCCTTTTGTCGCTCACCCACCGTCTTCAAGAGGGTTTTGGGTTGTTGGAGTGGTGCATCGGTACCCCTAGAGCTCACATTGATTGGCCCTTCATGGTGGCTCTACTCTTGATGTCAGAGTTTATTTGCGGAGTTGGCCATGTTGCCCATTCCGGTTGATATCCATTGTCGATCCCCTTTCTCTGGGAAGTTGATAAGTGTATGAATATACTTATTATCGTGATGTTTTCAATTATAAAATGATATGGTTTAGAGTCATTTTATACTTCATATAAAAGATTTCACATGGTATTTAGTTATTTTTTATGCAAATGCAGAAGCTAAGTAGATCTTGGGAGTGAAATGATCAAAGATGGAATTCTATGTAAAAAGAGTGAAAAAAGAGCAAAAAGATGCGTAGAACATAAGGAAATGGCTTAGGATATAAGCTGTCAAAGATCGGCAAAGTTGCAAAGAAGAAACATGAAAAAAAACACATTGCACGATCGTGAAACCCATTCGTGGTCTCGACTTGTTACTCTTCGCAAGTAGAAAGTTTTCAACTAATAGTCACGATCACGACACATATATCACGCTCGTGACTTGTGACAGTTATTGGTTAACTCTTCTCAAATACCAACCGCTGGATAAGTACGATCAACAGCCATCAACAATCAACCAAAAAGACACCTTTTGGAACTAATCCAATCGTGAAAAGGTGCGTTTCCGTTATAGATGAGGATGAAACCTTGCATCCAATCATATTGAAGTGATGCAACCCTTCACCAATGGATACGACTCTTCATTTGGATAGACACAACCCTTCACACTCTATAAATAGGGTTCAAATCAAACCAATTTCGTGCATGGTGTGGTGCATATGGTGTGTGTTGAATGATAGTATGTGTGATACACATTAGAGAGTGAAAATATATATAGATTTCGCTACGTTCAAATCTTAGTGAGAAAAATGTATAAGTGATTCGATACTTATTTCGATCAGTAAATTTCTACATAAATTCGAGCGATTGTTGTATGATTGTAATTGCAAAGCACTTATCAAAAAGTTTTCATTCTTCAACGTTCATTTGTTCGAAATTCACAAAGAATAGCATCCTAGCGGAGGTTCTGTATGAGTCGAGACCGAATTCAAAGTAGACGCAGGAATTGTGGGAATTGACAACTCCCATTAAAGAGTGGATACGATTTTATCAACTTTAGCTTTCACTTGCATACCTTACAACTTTACTTTGTTTTCTACTTATACTTTCTAATTCAAAGTTTATGATATGTCTATTTGTCATAACGAGTATTTCGTCTTGCGTTATTTATATTAATAAAGTTATATGCTTTCGAGTTAACTTTAAGAGTGATTTCAGGGTTAAAAAGATTGTGTATAATCACTGGATCTGTGGTTATAACTCTATTTAGTGAGCTAACATTTTTGGAATGGTAACTTGCTATATATGGATATGGGAGAGCGACCCGTACTAAGCGTAGTATTATTGTTATCCAGGTTCTTATAAGTGTCATGATTCGTTTGCCCTAGATCTAGAAAATTCATTTCATGTGCTACTCTGCGGTGAATTATTGAATATTTGGGTGTCTATAACCGTGTTTGTGAAAGTTATCTAGTGTATTAAATCTTCTTGATGAATTTGCATGTTTTTCTCTACTATACTTGTTCTTAGGGAATATCTATATAGTTTACATCTTCTCTAATCTGTTCATGCATTTTTCTATTCATCAGTCTACCATCCAAACCCTCCAATACAAATTATCTTATTTCTTTTGTTCCATAACTCTAGTTAGTCCTTAGAACCGAATTCCTTCCCTATGGAATCGATATCTTTTAAAACTACATCGTAATTGTATACTTGCAATGGTCATCCTTTTTCTATTTGATAAGTGGTATTGACAACACCTGTTTGTATTTTTAACTTTTATCTTATCAGTAGAAAAGTAGAGAACAAGGTTTTTGACACTGTTATCGAATATAAGCCTATCGGAACTAGTATAGTCAAATCTTGCGATCAGAAGTTCTCCATTTGCACTAGTGCTGGCAGAGAACCTTATTAGTATGGATTCCATTCTCTCCCACCCCAATCTGGTTGATGACCGCTTCACGCTTCTCGAGGTAAGTCCGCAATGATTAGTTATTGACTTCCCTCCTTTTCCGTTTTTCTAAACAGGTTCCATTCCAGGGTTGGCTATTGGAGAAGCTTTCCTTTGTTGGTGATCCATGGGGGAATCCTCTGATTATTCACCCGTTACCTATAACAAGCAGGCGATGACTACTGAGGGGCATTCCCAAACTGAGAGGAGCTGGATTCAAGCTTTCGATCAACTTTCTAATAATCGAATCCGCTGGCTTTGCACCTGGTGGGCGATTACCCACATCGGGATTCTAATGCATGAGGATGGGATTCTTTTGATGGGGTTATACCTCTCCACATTCTACTCCCCCAATCACATATGTAGGCAGTACGGGAGGCAACAGAGGATCCCACATAGTATATGCTCTTCTCGGGTTTTTGAGTGGTATCATTCTTGGCTGGATAGGCTATCGATCTTATGGATTTAGCATAATCAGTTCGTTCACCTTGATTATGGGGTAGACGAGACTACGAAGATGGATAGATTCTATCGTGGAAAGCTTGGAGCGATAAGTTTCCTGACAGACCCTGAGCGATATGCCTGGGTGACTCACGAGTAGTCGAGGGAGGAAGACGACCTGAGCCTTTACGGCCTCTGGTAGAGCTAACTTCATGATTCGATCTAGAATGATGTTATTTTATTTTTAAAAAAGAACGAAATTTAATCAGCTCTTGCTTAGAATTTACCAATGCAGTAGAATTCTATCAAATTTATTTATCTTTTCTTTTCCTAAGTACAAACTATTGGACTAATTGTATTGTAAGATATGTTTTTATTTCCTTGTGACATTTCAACCATTGGCATTCATACATTTCTATAATCATGAGCATAAACATTTTTAGCAAGAAATGACATCTTTATTGATGAAATAAATCGAAGTACAAATATTTTGAGTGATCCGACTCATGTCATTAGCTACCTTTCTCAGGTTTTCTAACTAATGAATTTATTCCTCATTCATTATCCTAAGTTTTGCCTGAATCGCCCTTTTGGGTTTTCAATTCATCGAACTATCTTATTTTGCAAAAAAGGCCCTAATTTTTACTCAATCAATGGAGTGTGGGCTTTATTTACGTATGTATTTTTTATTTTGCACTGCTTTTCTGGACTCATTTCTTTTCCTAAACGTGTTAGTGCTTAAGCCTATTATGATTGATGGGGTTAATGAACTCGTTGCCATCTATATCCATGATTTTGATTTCCCCCTTGCTCAGCACCCTATTAACCATAAACGGCCCTTCCTAATTAGGCTTGAACTTCCCTTTGACATCTACGTTCGAAGGTCTCAGTTGCTTCAGTACCACATCTCCTACTTTCAGGGGTTGCCTCTAGTGATTGACATTGTTGTTGTACGCTCTGGCCATCCTTTGTTGATACATCTGCAGGTGATCTAAAGCCTTGAGGCGATGCTCATTGATCATGTTAAGCTATTCAAACCTAGCTCTGGCCCATTCTGACTCCCCTAACTTGGCTTTGAGGGCTATCCTTAAAGACCCCACTTCTGTCTCTACCGTTAGAACCGCCTAAATTCCATATACTAATGAGAACAGAGTTTGATTTGTGGGGGTCCGAATGCTCCTTCTGTAGCCCCAGATTGCAAAAGGTAGCTTATCTGCCCAATCTCGATAAGTGGTCACCATCTTGCTTCGGATTTTCTTTATGGACTTGTTGGCTGCCTCCACTACCCCATTAGCTTGTGGTCTATATGGTGAAGTGCAATGATGCTCAATACTGTATTTCTCAATAAGCTCTGTCATTGCCCCTTGGAATTGAACTCCATTATTATAGACAATGTGATGAGGAATCCCATAACGGGTGAAGATGTGCTTTTCGATGAACTAGGTCATTTTCTTGGCGGTGATATTAGAGTAAGATTCTGCATCTACCCACTTGGAGAAATAATCAACAGCCCCTATGATAAATTTGTAGCCATTACTAGAGGAAGGGTGAATCTCTTTGATTATGTCAATCCCCCACGCCGAGAATGGCCAAGGAGTAGATAAGTTATGGAGATCCGATGGAGGCAGATGGCTAAGGTCTCCATAGATTTGGCACTCGTGACATTTCTTCACTTCTTCCACATAATCTACGACTATAGTGGTCCAATAATACCATTGATTCTTAATCTTCTTGGCCAAAGCTAAATAGTTCATGTGTGGACCACAGTCACCTGTGTGCATACGGTTGATGACGAGCAAAGCTTCTTTCTCAGTCAAGCAACGAAGTAACAAACCCTCTAGAGTACTTCAGAAAAGATCATTGTCAAGAAGTCGGAATTGGACAGCTAAGCGATGGAGGGAAGTGCGCTTAGAGTATGTGGCGTCCTCAGGATAAATTCCATCTTTCAAGAATCTGACAATGTCGAAATACCAGTAACTTGAATGCAAGTCCTCTTCGACTGTCACCTCTCTACAATAAAAAGGCTCATTGGCTAATTGAAGACCAATGTTTTAATGGGTTAGGTCTGGGATCCTTCCCACATAAAGGCCAAAGTGGACTGGGAATCTGCCATTTGGTTATCCTCTCTTAATACATGATGAAATATAGATTTATCAAACTTGGCGAAGGCTATCCAGACTGCTTCCAAATAAGGGCGAAGCGACTCCTCCTTGATCTCCTACTTGCCGGTTACTTACCAAATTACTAAGGCTAAATCTCCAATGATCGAGACTTCTTTGGCTTTCACCTTCCTTAATGCTTCTAAGCTGAATAGACATGCTTCGTATTATGACCCGTTATTCGTGACAAGGAACTCCAAACACTTGGATAATGGAATGACCTCATTCTGGGGTATGATCAAGACTACGCCCAAGCTTGCCCCCTTGTGATACATGGCACCATCGAAATACATGGTCCATTCCTTCTTCACTTCTTCTACCAAGGATAGCTGCTCATCTAGGAACTCGAGGTTTTCTATGTAATCGGAGTCCATTGCTCGATTAGCTAAGAATTCAGTGATTGATCGGCCTTTGATGACTTTCCTGGTGATATACTCAATGTCAAATTCAGAGAGGAGTAACAAATACCGGGATAGTTTTCCTGCCAACGTGGGAGATTGGCATAAGTATTTCATGGGATCGACCTTAGCCACTACCTGCACCCTGTAAGATTGGAAATAGTAGCGTAACTTTTTAATCAGCCATACCATTACATCGCATATCTTCTCCACCACCATGTAGCGGGTCTCATATTCTAGCCACTTCTTACTTAAGTAGTATATCACGTGCTCCCTCTTATCATCATGATCCTACATTAGCATTGCCCCTACAAAGGATTCCTCAATGGCCAGGTAAAGGATAAGAGGATGTCTTGAGACAGGAGGTTTCAAGACTGGAGGGTTGATTAAGTATTGCTTGATTCTCTCGAATGCGATCTGGCATTGGTCATTCCATACCACCGGTTGCTTTTTCCGTAGAAGTTTAAAAATCGGCTCACAGATGGTAGTCAATGGGCAATGACTTGCTGACATACTACAAGGATCCTAAGAATGATTGCACTTCTTTCTCCATCTTTGGCATGGGCATCTCCCTGATGGCTTGGCTCTTATTTGGGTCCATCTCTATACCCCTTTGACTTACTATGTACCCCAGCAGCTTTCCCGAGGTGACCCCGAATACGCATTTCTTTGGGTTCAGATAGAGGTTATGTTTCTCGATTCGGGTAAAGGAACCTATCGAGGACTGCCAGATGCTCTTTCTGAGTGTTATATTTGACTAACATATCATCTACATACACTTCTACTTCTTTATGGATTAAGTCACGTAGTAGGGCTGTTGCGGCTCTTTGATAAGTTGCCCCGGCATTCTTCGACCCGAAAGGCATGACCTTGTAGTAATAAATCCCCCACTCGGTGATGAAGGCGATTTTAATCTTATCTTCGATAGCCATAAGGATCTGATTATACCCCGAGAAACCATCCATGAATGAGTACATCACAGCCCGAGCAGCGCTATCGACCAAGAACATGAAGCTATCCCCGAATGCCCAAGATATGTTTCTCCAACTCTTTACGATTGGCGACTGGTTCATATACCATTCGCCCGCTCTTCCTGTCAGAGAGAAAGGGAAAAGTGTAGCAAGCTTCTCATTCGAGAGTCCCTAGGTCCGCTTAAATGCCTCGAATCAGATGATATGAAAAGATGGGCCCTCACTTCCATCATATGAGGGCAGTCCCCCAAGGGTAAAACCAAGACAATTACACTGTGTCCTTCCTCCAACTTACGAGGAACTAGCTTCTTCTGCCATAGCATCTTATGGCGCTCTCCAATCATCTATGACCATGACGTGCTCCCCGCTACTAGCCTGCGCCACCATTATTAGCACTTACTCTTCTACCAATCCCGAATCTACGGCACAAATCCGTTCCCCAATCTCCTTTGCCAACCTATCTAGCTTCCTCCCTTCCTCCATTAGCATCTCCAAGCTTGTTATTCTCAATCTGAATAACCGATCATTATAAAGTTAGTGGGTTCCTCCCATTATTCTCCCTGTCATTGAATGCTCATCCATCCCTGCCTATATCACCTCAATTGACAGCCACCTCCAGGCATATTTGAAGAAACTCTCCCCTTCATTTTGGGTGCAGGCTATTAGCTCTCGCATCCCAACTTCTGGATACTCTAAGAATAAGAAGTGCTCCTAAAAGCACTAGAAATCTTCTCCTAGTCATCCTTTACCGCCTTAGGTGGGAAGGTGTGCCACTCCATAGCTATCCCCGCATTAGTGTTTCAAACTTCAGAAGATGGAAAGATGGTGAGTCTTTTCCATTGAACACGGGCATCCCACACATATTAAAATCCGGGTCCTTATACCAAAAGGACCCACCAAATCTAATAGAACTAGCCCCCTCATCCAGGGTCTCCAAAACACACCTCTCAATGATCCCAGCCTTTATTACCATCACAAATTCTCCAGTCACTTCCCCGATACACCTTAGAGCTTGCTTCTCCTCCAACCTAGAGTTGATCATCCTCACCGCTCCATCAAATTATGGGAGTGGGTCAGTTTTCATGCTTGGCTTCAACTTTGGTTCAGCCACCACCTCATCTTTAACCAACCTTTGAACGACCTTCAAGAGATCTTTGCAATTATTTGTGCGGATAGTTGCAGAAATTATGCTTATCTTCGTGGTTAGGTGGCGACCAGGTCTTGAGATTGTCAAGCTTCTTCAACTCCCGTAACTTTGTAAAGAGAAAGCCAAGATTGGCTTCATACGAAGAGATCCTATGGTATTCTCCTTCGATAATCTCACAACCACAACCGGCTCAAACTGGGCTAATTGGACTGCAGCTTGCTTAACCTTAGATTATGAAGGGTTGGAGGTTGATGATCCCGAGTCATTCTTCCTGAACCAAGTCTTGCTGGTGGGCTGGATCACGGGCATCTCGATGGACTCAATCCACTCCATTCGTTCTACCTTCTCAAATACCTCGTTATAGGAGGAAAAGGTATATATCCCCAATCTTTACATGTACGCCGGTAGGGCTCCGACTAGCAGTTTTACCATCAGCTCTAATAAACTGAGATGATCTTTTAACAAGACTTGGGTGGCCATCCATCGGTTGTAGTACGTCTTGAACATCTCCCTAGGTTTTTATCTCACGGCCTCTAGATTCTGCATCGTAGTTTTCATCTAGCAATTGAAGCCGTACTGCTCTACCAAAGCTGCAGAGAGTCACTCTCAGTAATGAGATACCTCAATGGGCAAGTTGTTATACCACTAGTTAGCCAGGGCTACCAACGTTACTATGAACATCTTAGCCAGCATCTTGTTGCTGACTCGATAAGCTTGCATCACTGTCTAATAATTGGTTAGGTGAGCCTGGGGATCACCTTCCCCATTAAACTTTACTAACTCCGGCATCGAGAAGTTTTCTGAGAGCCAATCATCACTTGGTGCTACCTGGGGCGTTGAATAACTACTATGCTGGAAACTTGGATACTGAACGGTGTGGGTTGCCAAGAACTATTACCATAGCTCTTCTATACTGGGCTGGGAAGTAGAATAGCCCATCTCCAACCTAGCCTAGAAGCAGTGCTTATTATAAGGACCTTAGGGGTATGAATGACCCCTAGGAGGAAGTGTTGAACTTGTTTGGGCCCAGAATTGACTTGGATGTTGTGCTACCAGCACATTGTATTTCACTCCGTAATTGAATGACGGAGCTAGAAAGCTCGGAATAGCCCCAGACTGGAAGACACATTGTGTTGGGGGAATGAAACTCGAAGACGGCCCTCCTGGCCTCAACATTTTTGCAAACTGCTAATAACCCGGCTGAAAATCTTGCTGAAAGCCTGACCGCCCTGGTAGAACTGACTGATCCACCACCAACTGATCTGCCCTTACTCCCGCCTGACCACTGCTTCTTGATACTTAGCCCGTACCGAAACTAGCTTGTCCCAATCTAGGGAGGAACTAGAATTGACTGACTGTTTGAGAGCCTACTATGCCGAGCTGGCCGATGGATGATGGGAATGTGTGAAGAGTAGAGCCAGGCCTCCTACCCATAGGACGGCTAGCAGCGGCGAGACCTTGAAGATTCCTGATGAGCTCTTGATCAGATTGCCTAACCTCTTGTTGCCTAGGATGGGCGTGGAATTGCATATCTTGGGTGAACTGGTCATTGTAGAGCACTACATTAAGAACATTGGCTATCTCTTGACTTGACCCAAAATGCAGGGCCACAGGCGTATCCTAAACTTGATGATCACTCCCCTCTAAAATATTCTGTTGTTCTGCCATCTCGAGAATCTTCTCCAAACCAAAAATTGATATTTGCCCCGAACCGAACCCCAAACCTGAATCTGAACCCGAATCCTCGCTTGAATTCGAATGTGAAAGACCCTCTATGAATGATTCTACTTGGTGAGCCACAGTGGGAGAGATTTGGACAAGCCCTAGGTGACGATATCTCTTCATGTCTGTCTAAATCTAGGTAAGTGATATTGTGGTAAAATGACATAATAAACCCGATTGCCCACGACTTCAAACAGACAAAGGTTCGAGTGCTAAGTACACATTGTCATAACTCCGGATGATCCAATCCTTAGGTGACATTGTCTTGTCGTGTCTTCTAATTCTAGGTTCGAGTTTGGGTAGAATGGTGTGTTATACTCTACAACTTAGAAGTCTATGATTCTAAGTGGACAAAGGTTCGAGTACCTAGTAAGCACTATCATAACCATGGGTGGCCCTAACCTGAGGTGATTGATCACAAGGTTTTAACTCTATTTATTTTGATGGCTTATATTCCGTAACGGTGCCAAAACCTTATTCCCCACCTTTCTACCGATAAGATAAAAGTTCAAAATATGAACAGGTGTTGTCAATACCGCTTATCAAATAGAAAAATGGTAACCACTGCAAGTATACAATTTCGATTAGTTTTAAACGATATCGATCCCACAGGGAAGGAACCAGATCTAAAGACCAACAAGAGTAATGGAACAAAGAAAATAAAATAGATAATTTTATTGTTGTTGAGTTGGTTGGGATATCATGGTAAATAAATAGATAAATGTATAAATAGATTAGAGTAGAAGAAATCGGTATAGATTATCCCTACGAACAAGTATAGCAAAGAAAACATGCAAAATCATCAAAGATATTACGTATACCAGATTACTTTAATAGATTCGATTCTAGACACTCAGATATTCAATTATTCACCACAGAGCAACACATGAAATGACTTTTCTAATTCTAGTGCAAACGAATTAAGACGATTATATATACCTGGATAACAATAGTACTATGCTTAGTACGAGTCGCTCTCACATAGCCATATTTAGCAAGTTACCATTCCAAAAATGTTGGCTCACTAAACAGTGTTAAAATCACAGATCCAGTGATTATACACAATCTTGTTAACCTTGAAACTACTCTTAAAGTAAACTCAAAGGCATATAACTTGATTAATATAAAAGACTTAACACGAAATATGCATTATGACACATAGACATATCATAAACTTTGAAATAGAAAGTATAAGTAGAAAGCAAAGCAAAGTTGTAAGGTATGCAAGTGAAAGATAAAGTTGATCAAACCGTATCCACTCTTTAATGGGATTCGTTAATTCCTGCAATTCCTACGTCTGCTTTGAATTTGGTCTTGGCTAGTGCAGAACCTCCGTTAGGATGCTATTCTTTGTGAATATTGAATAAATCATGACATGCCTTTTTTACATGATTCCTCTTTGCGATTTCTACCGATCTTTGGCATCTTCGATCCTTTTCCAATTCCTTAAGTTCCACGCATCTTTTCATACCTTTTCGCTCTTTTTGCATAGATTTCCAACTTTAATCATTTTACTTCCAATATTTACCTAGTACCTGCATTTGCATCAAAAACAACTACATACCATGTGAAATCTTTTATATGAAGTATAAAATGACTTAAACCATAATGTTTAATGATTGAAAATAACATGATTATAAGTGTAAATATACACTTATCACACCCCCACACTTAACTTTTACCTTGTACTTAAGGTAAAAACAACAGAAGTGTATAAATTAGTATTCAAGTTCATACCTCTTTTTGCAAAAGACTATTGTAGTGAGTATCACATTCCCACGTTGCATAAGATTCAAGTAAAAGTTCGAAATTTCCCACAAATTAGTAATGTGCAATTTATATAGTCCAGTTGCATACCTTTGCTCTTAATGGAGGGTCAACCGAATGGCGTCTTCATATAAGTGTTATATGCTTACTAGAATATTACCTTCTCTCAAGTATAGTATAAAGTATAAAGGACAAAAGGAGCATACTTTGGGAAGTTTGATCTCAAGGCATTCTTAGGTAACCTAGGATGCTAAAAACACTCTTAGTGGTTGCATTTTATGCTCCATACCACTCTCCCCTTTTTTTAGTGGTTGCATTTTATGCTCCATACCACTTTCTCTCATTTTTTTTCTTTTAAGCATATGTTTTTGAAGTACATATTTGTACTTTGCACCCATTTTTCATGCTATGCTACTTTTTCTTTTTTCACTCATTGAATGGTTGCAGTTTCTGCTCCGTACCATTCCTCACCTTTTGCATAACTCATTGGTTATCCTATCTTTCTTTTGATTTTTCTCTCAATACCCTCATCCTTTAGTGATCAATTTCAAAGTATTATGGCTATAGTTTCCCAATACTTTAAACACACTCAATACTTATAAGACATATTCGAGAATAACATTTAAAACTCATAGTAAGAACATTACTAGATATTACTCCACTTAAACTTATAGGTAGCATTATACTCAAACTATATAAGTTATACTAATTCATGTTGCATTGAAATATATATCCAAAATTACTTGGAATGTTGCTTTTGAATGTTACTCACAACTCATCCTTGCCAAATGCGAAATGTTGTGCGAAAACGCTCACACTCTCAACGTGTGATTATACTCGAAACATTTAGTTCGAAATATGCATTAACATCAAACTTGAAATACCTAACACTCACAATAATCTTGGAACATATGTTAGTATTGTATAGGTGTGTATAATGTATAAATAACACAAAGATCAAGAAAAATTTTCAAATTCTTCGATTTTTTCATTTTATTTAATTTTTTTGGATTTTCGGGATTGTTTTACAAACGCCCCCCCCCCAACACTAAAGAACACAATGTCCTCATTGTAAGAGACTTTAACTTAAAGAAAAACATAAAAATGAAAAATATTGAACTAGTCTAAAAATTTGACAAAGAGAAATAAAGAAAAGAGAAAACCCGTTTTATTGAGAAGGAGAATTCGAGGGACTAAGAGTAAATTGACAGTTTTGTTTTCTAAAGAAAGATAGTAATTTTTGAAGCATCGATTTATTACTTTTCTTTAGAATCTTCATGTCCTTCTTCATTACTCTAAGTTTCACTTGCCAATTGTCTAATTTTTTTTGCATGCAACCCTTCCAATCTTCCAGAGCTTCATCATCATCTTCTTCTTCTTCATCTTCTTCTTCAATCATTGGAGCTTTTCCATGTGAAGTCTAGCGGTTGGATTAAATGGTCCAATAGATGAATCCTCATGAGTCGAGATTAGCTTCTTGGTGCTGTTAGAGTAGGAGTAGAAAGAATATGCACCATCGTTCTCTTGAAGAAGTCCGATATTCTTTAAGTAAGTCCCATCCATATAGCGAAAATACTCACCCAGTTGTTGGACATAGGGGAGTTCGCTTCTTGCACCCAAGACGATAGCGGTGATAATTTCGGCTCCCCTAATCTTGTTTCTCATACTTGTAGAATTCTTCTTAATCATGTCCCATATGATATCCACGAATTTCACTTTTTGTTTCATCAAAGCGTAAGAAAGAACAAACAAATCTTTCTTTTGGACTTTGGTATTCTCTCCTTGACAAAATATCGAAGTGGAAAGGTATTTGTAGAGAAGAAGAATGCACTCATCCTTAATTAGTTTATTTGGAGAATATTTGGGGTCGAAGACTCTTTTACCCGTTAAATCTGCCCAAACTCAATTTGGTTGAAAAGAATCCATCATGGTTAATGATTTTTCGACTTCAAACCTGAATCAAGTATGCATCATATCCCTTGTCACGGTATTATGATTACCTTGATTGTGGAATTTTATCGACCTTTCCTTGCATCTTCATAGTCGAATGTCACTAGACATTCGAGAATCCAATCTCGATTTTGTAGAAATCGCATCCCCATAAATTGGCTTCAACCCAAATCAGCAAGATACATCTCCATATGTTTAGAACTTGGAATCTCTTCCCTTCTTCACGTGATCAAACCGGAAAAGGATAACCGTACTCTTGTTGGTAATTCGGGACTTCTCTTCTATTTGCGGGTGTTTTGAAGTGAAGGTTGAAAAAGGTTTTTGAATGTAGAAGAATAGAGAAGAATTCGGAACTTTTGTGAACTTTGAAGGTTGTGGTGGCTAGGGTTCAACTTAGACCTATTTATAGAGTTCTAAGAGATCTCTAATTGGCCACAATAGTCAATATATCAGTTATTGCTCAAAACTAGCCGTTAATGGCAGTTACGGACATCTGTCGCGTGCTGAATTGTGATCTGTAACGGTTATATTCTGCCCGTGTCGCGATTGTGAAAGCTTATCACGATTGTGACTTTACTAACGATAGAAATAGAAAATTTTACTGCATAATGTCACGGGGCTCGATCTATAGTCGCGGTAGCGACTTTCTACAATTCTTCCATCTTTTCAATTTTTTTAGACTTAGTTCTAGAAAAACTTAGAAAAAACAAATAAACATGTTAAATATAAAATAATAATTATTTATTAATTTCATACCCAACATTTAACAAGCAAACAATTACACAAACAAGCAAATAAACAAACAAAGAAACAACAAAAACAAACAAAAGAGAACAAAAGAAAACAAACAATTAATAAGAAACAATAAACTGTACAGAATCCTAAATCTAAATGAAAGCGAATATTCAGTTCGGGGGAAGCGATTCTATCATTAAGTCTATCTTATAGTAGGACTCCCCGTAGATCTCGCTCGACATCAAACATAAGAGTATGAATATCGTCGATTTTTCTATGAATCGAGATCTGCGCCTTCATAAGTTCATTCAACCTTCCACAGAGGTTGGTTGTTCTTCGTTCTTCCTCCCTTGCTATTTCTCGTTTTCATCGTTTATCAACTTCCACTCTATCATCCCATGATTTCTAATCAAATGTGATTCTATCAACCCTAATGCACCTGACTAGAAATCCATACTCGAAGAAAACGTCCGTAGTTAACTCCGGAATCTCGTCTTCATCAGTAAAGACTTCAGTGGCATATTGGATTCTCCTAATTTGGCCCAACAAATTTGCCATCGTTCGACACCCGTATTCCATCATTCCGGGATTTTGCACGGTAGACATGAGTGTTTCCATCATAATCCCCGAAATATCAACAGGTGTGCCATCCCAAATTACTTCCAACACAAACAATTCTTTAGGAATGACAAGATCGAAAGTTGACTTGCCAAACAACACTCAAGTAAAAGTGTAACGCGAGCAAACAAGGGTTATGAATCCAACAGCTATAGGCAGATTCTTGTTTGTACTCGGTTTGGTCAGTCAAGCGATTCCATGTTGGTAAGGGATCCCATTCAGGAAGCATCTTATAATATCAATCATTCGAAAATCCCATATACTTTTCCAGCGCTTTCCGTGTCAACTTATACTCTTTCCCTTGATGACGATAGACTAAGCAGTTCTTCCTGTTGTTCTTCAATACCAATGTGACCAACATTTCCATACAATTGTTCACACTGTTTCCCAGAGTCATATTTGAGTATATGACAAAGTTTAGTGTTCTTAGATAATACATAACTCTGTCATAAACACCGAGGTTGATGAAGCTGTTCCTAAGGATGGTGTAGGAACTCTTATATTCAGCCTCCTTAATGACTTCAAAATGATCCCCTTTTTCTCTAGAATGGACCGGAACGGAGCCTCGTACCCATTATCATACATAACTAGGTTTAATAACCTAAGATCTTAATTGGTAGACTGTTTCATACTACTGTTTAGCACATACTTTTTTAAAAATTCATAGACTAAATGGCGCAAAAACGTATTATAGAATTATTATTTTTGGAGTGTGGAAGTGGGAAACATATATGATTGCGTAGAACAAAGACTCAACTACCCAATTATTATCTTTATAATATTGTGTTTTATTTTATTCCTGCAAACTACTACACTTGGCCTATTGTTGGTCAACTTTTTGGCATATGGAATTATACATTTTGTAAATATGAACTTTTTGGGATGTTTTTCAAAATTTCTCATTTTCAATTTTTAACTTAAAAATGTCTTTGAAGGAGATTTTAACTTATAAGTCAGACAATGAAATGTTTCTGATAACTTTTTTTTAACTTAAATGTTAAAAATAAAACATAAGTTAAAAGTAAATCAAATTTACTTTTTAAAAAAATCACTTATAAAACATACGTAACCTTTTGAAAAGTAACGAGAAACACCTCCTTTTCTTCTCTCT
Organism: Euphorbia schlechtendalii; assembly: GCA_949673415.1. NCBI lineage: Eukaryota > Viridiplantae > Streptophyta > Magnoliopsida > Malpighiales > Euphorbiaceae > Euphorbia > Euphorbia schlechtendalii. The sequence continues at coordinate 25,843 of CATIWQ010648032.1, forward strand.
GTGTTAAACTCTTGCAATCAACTTGAAAAACGGCTGAAACAATCCTTTCTGACATTGCTGTTGGTCTCATTTCCACGGTGGGTTCTTTATTGGTGAGTGAGATTGGGTTGTGGTGGGGTGTAAAAGATGAGTTTGAAAAACTCAAGAGAACTGTTTCCACAATCGAAGCTGTTCTTCATCATGCCGAGGAGCAGTCCGAGGACAATCCGCTAGTCAAACGCTGGCTCGGAATTTTGAATGAAGCCATATATGATGACTTGTTGGATGAGTTTTCAATAGAGGCTCTATGTCAACAAGTTATGGGTGGTTCTAAAATTCCTAAAAAGGTGCGTATTTTCTTTTCAAGTTCTAATCAGTTCTCTTTTATTCTTAAAATGGCTCATAAGGTTAAGACTATTAGAGAGAAACTAGACGAAATTACTGCCAAAATGAATAAGTTTAATTTGGAAGACCGTTATGGTGCAGGTAGGTCTTTTGTGCCTATTGGTAGGTTCCAAACCCACTCCTCTCCCCCTCAAGTTATTGTCGGTAGAGAGCATGAGAAGGAAAAAATTGTACAGATTTTACTCAATTCTGATTATGATGAGAATGTGTCGGTTGTGTCCATTGTTGGAATTGGAGGTTTGGGTAAGAATACTTTTGCTCAAATGGTTTGTGATGATGTCAATGTCAAAAACCATTTTGAGTTGAAGATGTGAGTGTGTGTTTCTGATGATTTTGATGTGCATTTACTAGTTAAAAGAACTTTAGAATTCTCAATCGGAAAAAATATGAACATGGTTGATTTGGATTCATTGAAAAATCGCCTCCATGGAAAAATCAACGGGAGAAAGTACTTGCTTTTATTGGATGATGTGTGGAATGAGGATTTCAATAAATGGTTCGAGTTTTAAAGACTTGTTGGCAGGTGGTGTCAGAGGAAGTAAAATTTTAATTATTACTCGACTTGGAATAGTTGCAGAGATGAGTCGACCTATTTGTAGGTATGAATTAAGAGGTTTGTTAAAAAATGAGTCGTGATCATTATTCAAACAAGTGACATTCAAGCAAGGGTACTTGTCAAGTCCTAGCTTTGAAGCAACGGGGAAGGAAATTGTAGAAAAGTGTTGTGGAGTTCCATTAGCCATTAAAGCAATAGGTGGAGTGTTGTATTTCATCAGATCCCGAGTTTGAATGGCCAATTGTTCAAAGATAACAAGCTCTCAAAGATAAATGTGTTCAAGTATGATATTTTACTGATTCTTAGGTTGAGTTACAACCATCTACCTTCCCATCTTAAATATTGCTTTGCTTATTGTAGTTTATATCCAAAAGACTTCAAAATTACGATTATGGAATGCCCAAGGGTATCTTAAACCAACAAATCGAAATGAGTGTCTTCGAGATATAGGCTTTTCGGTATTTCGTGGATCTTTTTCAATTGTCTTTCTTTCAACCCGTGGAAAAAGATGCTTTTGGCAATATTGAGTATTGAAAATGCATGATTTAATGCATGATCTGGCCGTTTCAATTGCCCGCGACAAATTCTCTACATTACACTTTAAAATGACAAGTATTAGACATAATACCCAACACGTGTCATTTTGAGGGTACCCGAATTATATCTCGCAATACATGTCTTCTTTATCAAAGGTAAAAAAGCTTTGTACAATATTAACAAGGGATACTGGATTTGTTTTCAAAAAAAGAGAAATCGACGCTATGTTATCTAATTTGAGGTGTTTGAGGGTTCTTGATTTAACTCATCTGCGAATCAGCACACTGCCCAATTCAATTTTCAAGTTGGAGCATTCAAGGCATCTTGATCTTTCAGAAAGTGATATCAAGAAACTTCCAAATTAATCTTCAAAAAAAAAGAAACTTCCAAATTCAATCACCAATCTATGCAACTTACAAGTGTTAAAATTAGAATGGTGTGAAAATCTCATGCGATTGCCAAAGAATATCACAAAGTTGGTCAATCTTACAGTTCTTGACAATTACGATTGTGATGCTCTGAGTCATAAGTAGCGAGGCATTGGAAAAATGACACATCTTGAGAAATTATTTGCATTTGTAATACCCATAGATCATTCTATCTGCAAGGGTGGTGGGCTAGGTGAATTACATTCTTTAAACAACTTAAGTGGCGAACTGGAAATCAATAATCTGAGATGTGTGAGAAACGCCACAAATGAACTTACGAAAGCTCATTTGAGTGTGAAGCAAAAACTCCAAACATTGACAATAGATTGGGGCTGGTACGAGGATGTGAGCAATAATAACGGAAGCACAAATGATGTAGTTAATGAGGAAATGAGAATGACAGCATTATACCCACACAAAAATTTGAAAGAATTGAAGGTGTTTACAGAGGAGTGAAGCCTTTGAGTTGGCTACCATCCATTACTAGATGTCAATTAACATTGACGCTTGTAAAAGCATGCAATGGCTCCCGCCGTTGGATCAACTCCCTAATCTTAAAACGTTAGAGGAAACTAATTTGACAAAGTTGGAGCGAATTGATATTGAAAATGGAGACAATGGAGGATCTTTCCCATTCTTTGCTTCCCTAACAGATCTTACTCTCAGAAATTGTCCCAATCTGAAGGGATTTGAGAGGCAATCTCTATCACCATTATCAACAACAAAGCTTCCGTTGTTTCCTTATCTTTCTCAGTTGCACATAAAATGTTGTTCTATACTGACTTGCCTCTTTTTTTGGTGCTTAAAAAACTTGATTCGGACAGAGATGGAATAAAATTCTTGATGTGAATATTGAACACGAAGACAAATTCAACATCAAATTCCACCCCTTCGCCTGTCTCTATTCTCTCCCATTTACAACGTCTTGAAATCTCAAATGTGGTTCATTCTCTTCAACATCTTGAGTTTTTTTATTACTCATTTAGGGTTGTGTGAAAATGTGATGCAACGATAATGCCTTAAACTTATTCATCTTTGTTGAATTACGTAATTACATACATATACTTTTATCCATCGATTGTCTTCAAATATGTAGAATTTCTGTCGTGAATTATACATGATTTATATCTGTTGGTTCTTAATTATATGGTGCATCGTTTAATTTTGTTCTAAAAGGATGCTTAAGATGAGAGAGCTTGTTATTATCCTTCTCGAGTAGACCTGTTCGCGGGCCGGGCAGAGGGCTACCCGCCCGGCCCGGCCCGAGCCCGCTTCAATGGGCCGGGCTTGGACACGCATTTTTTTAAAAAGTCCGGCCCGAGCCCGAGCTCGTCAAAGCCCGAAGATTTATGGGCCGGGCTTGGTTTTTATATAAATACCCAAGCCCGGCCCGACGAATAATTTTATATATTTATTATATATTTATACATTAAATTTATTATTATTTTAAGATTTTATATTTTATCCTATT
>CATIWQ010648048.1:0-11143 GCA_949673415.1 Euphorbia schlechtendalii
AAGTCCCTTCCTTCTGAATCTGAGGCTCCAAGCTTTTTACCACTTTGAGCATAGTTCTCACAAGATCTCTAAGCTTTCACACACCTTCACGAGCTATACCAATACAGAAGTACTGTCCAACTGTATCTGAGGCTCTAAGCAAAAGTACCATCCAACAGCTTCTGTGTGACACCGAGCTACACCAACCTAGAAGTCCCTCCTTCTGAATCTGAGGCTCTTCACTTCTTATCTTCCTGCGCAACTATCTCACAAGTAATCTAAGCTCTCCCACACACTAACTTAACCACGGGTAATGTGTTTACAATACAATCTTACAATGGATAGACTTGGTTACTGTACTTTGTTTCAGTTAACTCTTTTACAAAAAGATAGGAATTGAGTGTTTGCTATATGTATTTACAGAGAAATTGTTATGAAGATATAAAACTAGATTTCACTTGAATTGATGTTCTCTACTTCTTTGCTTCTCCAATGCTGGGAAAACATTCTTTTATAGAGGAAGAGAATGTTTTCGTTGAACTCGGACTTATGTTGAGATTCTTCCCATTGAGCTTGAGCTTTCATTGGAGAATCTTCACGTCGAGCTAAGAATCCTCCTGTTGCAGACAAGCTTTCATTTAAAAATGAATATGTCCAAATAAGACCCATACCGTGATTTCAGGATATGTTTGTTGGTCATTATTTAAATCCCACTATCTTCTTGACTTTATGTCTCTTGAGGTGGAATCTTGACTTTTTCAGTATTTTAAAATAAGTCCAAATAAGCCCATATCATGATTTTAGGATATGTTTGTTGGTCATTATTTAATTCCCACTATCTCTTGACTTTAAGTCTTTTTAGGTGGAATCTTGACTTATTTCATCTTTATGGGTGGAACACAGTGCAGCGTATCTTTAGTGCCAGGTCAGCTTCCATTACATGAGTAGAAATTCCTAACTCATGTATTTCCAGATGGACTTCTTCTGAACCTTGAACTTTGGTTTTCTTCTACCACGGTGTTCTTCTGAAAATAGTCTACTGTGCTTTTTAGCTTTAGCAACATTCCTCTGGTGATGTTCTCTGAAACATTACTGCTTCTCTGAGTCTCTAGTAATTTTCCTTTGAGTTCTTCTATTGATAGCTTCTGAGGCAATGTTGTCTTCTGAGTTATCAGACTTTGTTGCTATAGGCTAAAATAACTTTCTGACTCAGTATATATAGAACTTCGTTACTTTCTATTGAGTAATCATCTGACTCAGTAAGCTAAGTTATCGCCTGACTCAGTACATTACAGTCGTTTGCTGAGTGATCATCTGACTCAGTTTATTATGATCGTCTGTTGCATGATCATATGACTCAGTTCTTTGTGACTGTATACTGAGTGATCTTCTAACTCAGTACAAATAGTACCTTCTTCAGTATGCTGAACTCAGAACTTACAAAGCTTCACGTTATAATTTCAGAACCCAACAATCTCCCTCATTTTGTTGGTTCTGAGTGAAGTCAAGAACAGGATGTACTTTTTGTACTTACTCCCTCATACTCCTATACTTAGGTTCTAATTTTACAAGGAAGTCAGTACAATAGAAAGTTGTACTGCTGGAGAAAAAGTAAAAACTTTTCATTAAAGACAATTATAAGTTTTTACATTACAATTACAATGAATGAATTCTATTATAAGTGCTGTGAATTCTTCATCTTGATTGTCTTGCTACTATTGATCAATCTCCATGGCACTGCTGCTGGATGGTTAGTTAGAGATCATTCGCCTTTCCCATATTTTCTTGAAGCTGTGCTTGTCTTTCTCCCTCCACTCAGTACCAACAAGCTGAGCGACACTCTTCTTCTCATCAAGCGCAAACTTCTGGAAAACTTCTTGAATAGCTTTAGCATTAGCTTGAAGAGGGGGAACAATCTGCTAGATCAGTCTTCCTGCCTTGCTGGGAACAGAAGGAAAGATGCCTTCAAGGATAACTTGGAGAGCCTTCTGATTCCAGATCCACTGAGTGTTTAGCTGATTTGCCAGATGCTACAAGAACGGAATGATCTGGCTGTCATGTGAGTAGAAAGTGTGGAGAGATAGGCCACCAAGCTGAGTACTCAGTGCGTCAATGTTCTTCTGAAGCTCTGCTGAGGTGCTTGCATTCCTTGCTATTACAGCATTTCTTGATTTAGTAGTGATCTTAGTAAGGGCGGTAGTGTACTCCTTCAACTTATCTTCAATATCATCGATAGCTTCATTCTTCTGAGTGAACGTGGTTTCAATTATTTTCTTATGAGCTTCTTCCACAACTTTGAAGAGTTTATGCCTTGGAATCATTCAGGTGCTTTAGTAACTCAGCATGACTATTTTGGATATTCTCCTATTGCCACAAGCATAAGACATTCTGAGGCCTTAGCGCCTGGATCTTAGTTTTTAGTTCCATGGAGAGTTCTGGGGATGTGCGCTCTATGGCAGTTCCCAAAGTAGACATAATATCAGCATACTGACTCTGGGAATGATCCTTTAACCCATTTACTTCATCATAGATCAACTCTAGACCTCTTTCTCCAACATCCATAAACCCATTTATCTTCTCCAGAGCTTCTAGGATATCCATGTAGTTGTTGAGCCTAGTCTCCATCAAAGGCTGCAGATGCTGAATCAGTTCAGAATGAATCTAAGATGATAAAGGAATGTTGTTAGCTCTTTCCATTATGATCTGCGCCTGCTCTGAGATAAGATTAACACTTTGGGTGAGTTGACGGTTAAAAGGAGCTAGTTTGAAATCCAATATGGAGTTGTTGAGTTGAAGGGCCATTGTCAAGAGATCATCAAGAGTCTTCCCTCTGTGATGAAGGGAGTTGACACAAACTGAGGTGCTCGGATTTCCTCCCTCAGCGATGTCGCCTATCATCCATCTTTTGCTATCAAGAGACTCATCTCCAAAAATCCTTTGTTCCTCAAGTCTGGGAAATAGAGTAAGAGAACTGTCAGGATCCACCAGACTCTTTGGAACTGAGGAGCGCTGCTGCTGCTGAGTTGATTGCTGCTTGTGCTGAGCATCGTTAGTTTCTTCATCTGAAGTATCCTCTAGCAACACAGTTTCATACTTCTTTTGATCTCCCTCAGCTTTGTCTTCATCATCATCTTCCTCCCTTATTTCTTCTGGCCTTAAATTTTGTTTCGCAAATACTGAGCGGGCCATGGCTACGAACTCGTCAGCAGGATCTGATGCTGACGATGGAACACCCCACTCAACTACTGCTGACTTATCTACCTCCTTCTTCTGAAAAGCCAATAGGAATGGGTCTTCCTCTTGTAAATTCTCTTTCGGTAGAGATTGCTTATTGGCCTCTTCAGCCTTTTTCTCCTTCTTAGTAGACTCAGCTTTCTTGGCCTCAGCTTCAAGCTCTTTACCTACTTCCTGAGTGACAGATGTTGCTACCACAATAGGATCCCTATCATGTGATGCTGAGGATCGATGAGATGGATCAATTGTTGGTGCTTCTTCTCCAGAACAAAATTGGTGGGATTTGACCTGTATAGATTAGGTTCAAAGGTCTTTGGAGGGATTTTTATGACTACTTCCTTTTTAAAATCGGCTTTTGATGAGCGAGTTCTCTTGGGTGCCATTTTTTATATGGGTTTAAAGGAATTAGGGTTCTTGAAGGAAGATAGGATTTCCCAGAGATTTTGAAAAAGTTCTGAGAATTTTGGTAAAGTGTTTGGGTGAAGAACAGACTTTACCCTTTTATAGAGAAGGTTTGAAAGGGATAGAACAATAGTTTATTGACTAACGGTTTTAGCATTTACCATCTTAATTTCTCAGTAACCGTTAAGTGCGTGACTGATGGAGGGAAATAAACAGTTTTATCCAAAAAATCAGGCTTAGGATTCAGGTTTTTTGAATTTTGAAAGATGGATTAACTCCCGGGTTAAATCTTCTGAGAATCAATACTGTGGCTTCCTTCAGAGAATAATTGTTCCTTCTAAGACTAATTACTCCTTCTGAGTAATTTCATCAGCTGCTGAGCACTATTCATACTAAGTTTCTTGAACCTATTTCTCTTCTGAGGAAAGCAAGTTGATCTTTACTCAGAGGTTTGGTGAAGACATTAGCTTTGTGATGTTTAGTAGGTATGTGCATCAATTCCTCGTCTTCCTTGAGAGTATGATCTCATATGAACTGGTGTCAGAGATTAACGTACTATGCTGAGCTGAACTTTGCTATGCTAAGCTTGATCTGTAGCGATTGAGTGACACAGCTTTCTTCAATCACGTACTCAGCTTTTGTAGGAGAAAATTGCTACTGAGGTTTGTTTCTTGCTGGACCAAGAAATGATCAAAGGATGACATCCTTTAGTGTAGCTCTCTCTTCTTCCATACTCAGCATCGGTGAGTCAAGCTTGTACTTGAATGCTCACTTGGTGCAGATGCTGAGTTTGATCTTTGGCTTCAGAATCAGATCTTTAGACATCAAAACTGAATTATAATCACCATTCAAATTCTATCTCGTTCTGCATCCTCAACCTTCTTTACCTCCATGCTGGATGACTGGTCAGCATGCTGAGTGACTTGTCATCATGCTGAGTTACCCTTTGACGAGAACCTGATTCTGAGGTATCTCAAGGATCAGTCCTTCTATATGTTCCTCCTTGGTTCTTATCTCCTTGGGGAGATCATGCTGAACAGGATCCTTAGTTACTTCTGGAGAATGTTCTTATCTCCATGCTGTGTATATGAACTCAGCTTGCTCAACTTATTTGATAAAGTCTCCAAGCTGATCTTCCCACATCTTTTGTGTTCTTGATGAGATGAATAATATCTAATCTCTAGTCATTTTTCTTGAGCATCCACTATCTACACGTTATATAAATTGACCTTTTGTGGATCTAAGACTTTTCTGCAAGAGCGAATGGTTAGAACTTACGAACCTAGTTTTCCTTGGGTTCGGGTGCATTATGATTTAAATCTGGCTAAGTATAAGAATCATAAAAACCTTTTTTGAACCTGCACATTGAGGTTACATGATTCTTCTTCTCGTAAAAGTTGCAGAATACTTTTGCAGCTTCTTTGGCCTTCTCTCCCTTTAGGGTTCTGGAGGATGGACCATGGTCAGCAAGATTCTGCGATGATTGCCTTTGAGGCATGGTTTTTCTTCCGACCTGTGGATTTCTCCAAGTCATCTTCTGAGATCCTTCCTTTTGATGCTTGGTTATGCCATACCTGTATCCGTACTCCTTATAGCTTTTTTGTTGAAGGCTTTGCTTCTGAAGAATGTTCATCTTCTAAGGACATCCTTTTTACTACTGAGAATCTTTCCTCTAAATAGGCTTCTTCTCAGACTTTGATGTACTGGGAAGAGTAATCTTTGCTGATATATGACCTTCTATCAGCATTACTCTTCTACTGAGGTTGTTTGCGTTAACTCTTTCCAGAGTTAGTTCTTTCTTCAATTTCCCAACCTCTGCTTCACGCTCTCCTATCCTTTTGAGATTGGCTTTGGAGGAGTTTTTGCTTGCTATGTCTTAAACACAGAAGTCCTCAATCTTTTCTTCAAGAAGCTTCATGTGCTTCTTGTTTTTGTTTACCTGCTTAAACATTTTTGCAAGTATTTCCATAACTTCATCAGGAATAATGAATTTAGAGTTTACCTCATCTTCCTGTGAAGTTTCTCCTGAGGATGAAATCCTCTCTGTGCTGCTGTGCCATGATTCTACAGTTGGGCACATATTATCAACAACCATGAAGCAAATATGTGCTTCTTCTCCATCTTCTGAAGAATCAGCAGTGCTTTCAACTTCGCTATCACTCCATGTAGCCACCATTGCTTTCTTTCCTTTGTCCTTTCTGAGCTTAGGATAATTGGGTCTGATATATCCCGCTTGATGACATTCAAAGCATGTGGTCTTTTCTTCTCTAGGCTTCTCTTCAGATCTTCTGAGTTTCCCTTTTGAGAATTCTCTCTTCTGGAGTTGTAGCTTCTGTGGAAAATTTCCTCTCTTCTAAAGCTTCTGAGAAGTTCTTGAATTTCTCTTCATGAACTTCTTGAATTGTTTGGCCTGTATAGTGATATCCTCATTGTCTTCAGATGAGCTCTCATTGACTTCAGCTCTCAGGATTATTACTTTCTTTGCTTCAGTCTTTGCCTTATCTTTCTTTTGAAAGTTCTGCATAGAAATCTCATGAGTAATTAATGAACCAACAAGTTCATCATACCTATAAGTTTTGAGATCTTGAGCTTCTTCTATTGCAGTCTTCTTGGCCTGCCATTTCTTAGTTAAGCTTCTGAGAATTTTCTTTACTTGCTATTCTTTTGAGAAGTTCTTGCCCAGTCTCTTCAGCTCATTGATGATGTTGGTGAATCTTGCATTCATGCTTGATATTGATTCACCTTCTTCTATTTCGAATAGCTCATAGAGACAGAGATTCTGGTTGATCTTTGATTCCTTGACCTTGTCAATTCCTTCATAAGTCACTTCTAGCTTTTTCCAGATCTCCTTGGCACTTTCACAACCTAAGATTTTATTGTACTCTGCAACATCTAAAGCACAATGTAAAAAGTTAATTACAACTGCATTACTCTGTAATCTCTTAATGTTAGTGTCATTATAATCATCTTCAGGTTTGGGAGAGACCACTCCATCTACAGTTGATGTAAGAATGTAAGGACCATTAGCTATAGCAAGCCAAGCATACATGTCCTAAGACTGTATAAAGTTCTTCATTCTATTCTTCTAGAATGTGTAATTCTACCCGAAGAACAATGGGGGTCTGGACACAGATAGCCCTTTTGGGAGTATCTGTGTGGTCAAGTTGACAAGCAAGTTTATCATGCTATTTCCACCCATAATGATCTTTTACTCTAGATTTGTTAAATCTGTTAATAGAGTACTACTCTGATACCACTTGTAGAACCCAATAGGGTGAATAATAGGTCAGAGGGGGGGTGAATGACTCTTTTCGAGTATACTGAGTACTTCAGAATTTTTCTTCTGAAGTTGCTACTAAGTAACAGTACTTTATTCAGTATCCCCCTTTTAATTTATGTGTTTGTTAGATGCGGAAATAATTAAACACAGAAATAACTGAGCTGAGTAAAGAAATGCAAACAGCGATTTTATCCTAGTTCGGCTGCAACTTAATCCAGTCCTTGGAAACTCCATCCAAGATTTAATCCACTATCAACTCTTCTTCTGGTGAAGAGTAAACCTTTTACAAAGCTTCTGACTGAAGTCCCTTCCAACAGTCTGCTGTACTGAGCTATACCAACGTAGGAGTAACGTCCTCCTATGTCTGAGGCTCCAAGCTGAGTACTCTCACTAGCTTTCTGAGCTATACCAATCCAGAAGTCCCTCCTTCTGAATTTGAGGCTCCAAATTGAAGTACTTCAATATGCTTTCTAGTTCTCTGAGCTATAGCAATCCAGAAGTCCCTTCCTTCTGAATCTGAGGCTCCAAGCTTCTTATCACTTTGAGCATAGTTCTCACAAGATCTCTAAGCTTCCACACACCTTCACTAGCTATACCAATACAGAAGTACCATCCAACTGTATCTGAGGCTCTGAGCTGAAGTACCGTCCAACAGCTTCTGTGTGACACCGAGCTATACCAACCCAGAAGTCCCTACTTCTAAATCTGAGGCTCTTCGCTTCTTATATTCCTAAGCAACTATCTCACAAGTAATCTAAGCTCTCCCACACACTAACTTAACCACGACTAGTGTGTTTACAATACAATCTTACAGTGGATAGACTGAGCTACTGTACTTTGTTTCAGTTAGCTCTTTTACAAATAGATAGGAATTGAGTGTTTGCTATATGTATTTACAGAGAAATTGTTGTGAAGATATAAAACTGGTTTTCACTTAAATTGATGTTCTCTGCTTCTTCAATGCTAGGAAAACATTCTTTTATAGAGGAAGAGAATGTTTCCATTAAACTTGGACTTATATTGATATTCTTCCCATTGAGCTTGAGCTTTCATTGGTGAATCTTCCTATTGAGCTAAGAATCTTCCCGTTATAGACAAACTTTCATTTGAAAATGAATAAGTCCAAATAAGACCCATACCGTGATTTCAGGATATGTTTGTTGGTCATTATTTAAATCCCACTATCTTCCTGACTTTATGTCTCTTGAGGTTGAATCTTGACATTTTCAGTATTTTAAAATAAGTCCAAATAAGACCCATATCGTGATTTCAGGATATGTTTGTTGGTCATTATTTAATTCCCACTATAACTTGACTTTAAATCCTTTTAGGTGGAATCTTGACTTATTTCAGCTTTATGGGTGGAACACAGTACAGCGTGTCTTTAGAGCCAGGTCATCTTCCATTACATGAGTGGAAATTCCTGACTCATGTATTTCTAGATGGACTTCTTCTGAACCTTGAACTTTGGTTGTCTTCTGCCATGGTGTTCTTCTGAAAATAGTTTACTGTGCTTTTTAGCTTTAGCAACGTTCCTCTGGCGAAGTCCTCTAAAACATTACTGCTTCTTTAAGTCTCTAGTAATGTTCCTCTGAGTTCTTCTATCGATGGCTTCTGAGGTAATGCTGTCTTCTGAGTTATCAAACTTTGTTGTTGTAGGCTAGAATAACTTTCTGACTCAGTACGTACAAAACTTCGTTGCTTTCTGCTGAGTAATCGTCTGACTCAGTAAGCTAAGTTATCGCCTGACTCGGTACATTACAGTCGTTTGATGAGTGATTGTCTGACTTAGTTTATTGTGATCGTCTGTTGAGTGATCATATGACTCAGTTCTTCGTGACTGTATACTGAATGATCTTCTTAGTACAAACAGTACCTTCTACTGTGTGCTGAACTCAGAACTTACAAAACTTCACGTTATGATTTCAGAACCCAACAAAAAGTGTACAAAATAGTATTCAAGTTCGTACCTCATTTGGCGAAAGACTATTGTAATGAACACCACATTCCCACGTTGTATATAATTCAAGTAAAAGTTTGAAATTTCCCACAAATTAGTAATGTGCAATTTATATAGTCTAGTTGCATACCTTTGCTCTTAATGGAGGGTTAACCGAACTACATCTTCATATAAGCGTTATATGCTTGCTCGAATATTTCCTTCTCAAGCATAGTATAAAGTATAAAGGACAAAGGATGCACACTTTGAAAAGATTGATCTCAAGGCATTTTTAGGTAACCTATGATGCTAAAACACTCTTAGTGGTTACATTTTATGCTTCATACCACTCTCCCATTTTTTTAGTGGTTGCATTTTATGCTCCATACCACTTTCTCTCATTTTTTTCTTTTAAGCATATGTTTTTGAAGTACAGATTCGTACTTTGTACCCATTTTTCATGTTATGCTACTTTTTTTTCACTCAATGAATGGTTGCAGTTTCTGCTCCGTACCATTCCTCACCTTTGCATAACTCATTGGTTATCCTCTCTTTCTTTTGATTTTTCTCTTAATACCCTCATCCTTTATTGATCACTTCAAAGTATTATGGCTATAGTTTCCCAACACTTTAACCATACTTAATACTTATAGGACGTATTCAAGAATAGCATATAAAACTCATAGTAAGAATACTACTAGACATTACTCCATATATAACTTATCGGTAGCATTAAACTAAAACTATATAACTTATACCAATTCATGTTACATTGAATTATATATCGAAACTTACTTGGAATGTTGCTATCGAATGTTACTCATCACTCATCCTTGCCAAATGCTAAATGTTGTGCCAAAAGTGCTCACACTCTCAACGAGCGCTCAAACTCGAAATAAAAATTTTGTTCAAAATTTGCACTAACATCAAACTTGTAATACCTAACACTCATAATAATCTTGGAACAAATATTAGTATAGTATAGGTATGGATAATGTATAAATAACACAAATCAAGAAAATTTTCATATTCTTCAATTTTTTAATTTTATTTGATTTTTTTGGACTTATGGGATTTTTTTACAAAGCCCCCCCACACTTAAAGAACACAGTATCCTAATTGTGAGACATTTTATTAAAAATGAAAAACAAACATGAAAAACACACAAATGAAAAGAAAAGAAAAAGAAATTGAACCCTTTTCAATCATCCGAACTTGAGTCTGGAGGACTCAGCGAGATATCCAAATTCTTCATTTTGAAGTATGTATTCAACTTGTGATTCAAGGAAATGTTGGATTATGTTAGTTGACGAACATCTTGCTGTATGGAGGCTATGTATAGACATGCTTGATCGACATCTTTTATGAACTTTCCTCTCCAAGTATCATGTGTACTCCCGGAGGCTTGTCTTGATCCATTACTTCCGATTTGAACCTCTTTAATCTCCTCGTCGGGTTGGTTTTCTCGAGAAGTAGATTCTTGTGTTGGTCTTATCTTCCTTACCCTTACTCCATATGGTAAAAACGTAAATTTTTCTTCGTCTTCTTTAACCAATCCTGCTCTCTTCATATACACTCGTCACAATAAATTAAATTTCTCCCTTGGACTATATTGGTATGGTAGTTGGTTTTTTGCCCCTAAAATAATCCCACAAATCTTATTCGCACCTCCAACTATAGCCTTTTTATGTGTAGTGAGACTAGTGAGGGATTCCATCATGTATATAGGAAATTTTGGTCGAAATTGCAAAACTGCGCATTCCAATATTGCTAAGTCTTTCATAGACACTTTAATAGTTTCGTGTCCGAAGAATAGACTTTGAGAAATAGACTTGTGGAGGTAAAGAAGGCTATTACTTCGAATGTTTTTATTGAACGAGTTTTTGACATCATATCGATCCAATCTCTTTAACTCAGTCCAAACATCCGTCAAATCATCATCTTCATCTTTCTCAATCAACTAAAATATTTCTCCCAAACTAAACCACTTAATCAAATCCATTAAGGTAAACTTATATTCTTCCCCTTCATTCCTAAATTTACTTTTCATAAAGTTCCCATCTTTCGCAATAGTAACCAAGAATTTAAGGACCCATTCCTCATTAAATGAGAAACGTATATTCACAAAATTTTCTAATCCAAACAGCGAAAAATACTCTTCTACTTCAGCATGAATCCCAACATCAATAGTAAAAGTAAGATCGTAGAAAAGTGTACCTTGGAAATCAAAGTTCTTGATTCTTAAGTATCGTTCAACTTCTTCTTCACTATAAATTGGAAAAGGGCATCCATACTTACTTTGTTGGTTG
>CATIWQ010648129.1:0-15977 GCA_949673415.1 Euphorbia schlechtendalii
TTGAACTAAAGACCAATCTCCGATTCGAACCAAAATCTAAACTTAAACCCGAACCCAAATTCGAACTCGAGTCTTTGTTGGAATCAGTGTGTGGAATACCCTTTGATGGAAAGTTCTCTAGGCAAGCCACGATGGGGGAAAATATTGACGAGGTGGGAAGTTGGCCTCTTCCAAGCCTTAACTTAAGCAAACACAATCGGATAACTTCATTAGATATGAAATGCATGTTTGACATACTTGAAGTTGATATGCGAGATGCATATGACATGGCTGGATCACAATGGGTTAATATGTCATGATGTGATAAAATTTATGTTTGTTAATTCACTTGAAACAAACAGGGTTAGTCATTAGTAATAATGATGTAACTCAAACGATAACAAAACCTGACCTTTGTGGTGAGAGCTTGAGGTTAAGGTGACTTACATGTGATGTCGAGGGTTGTGTTTGTCAATCCACTTGGAACAAACATGTCGATTGCTATAATACCTATGTGGTAGTAGGCTTGTGGTAGAGGTGTGACTCGTGTTTTGTCAATCCATTTGGAACAAAAATGGTTGACTTCCGTAATACCCATGTGGTAAAAGGTTGAAGCTATGATTTTTTTTTCCGATCCGCTTGGAACAAATAGGTTGATTACCGTATTTCCCATGTGGTAGTAGGCTTGGTTTTAAAGTGTGACTTATGTTTGCCAATTCATTTGGAACTAATATGTTGATTACCGTAATGCCCATGTGGTAATAGTCTTTGTTTTAAAGTGTGACTTATGTTTTCTAATCCATTTGGAAGAAACAGGTTGATTGCCGTAATACCCGTGTTGCAATAGGCTTGGTTTTAAAGTGTGATTTATGTTTGCCAATCTATTTAAAACAAACAGGTTGATTTCCATAATACCCATGTGGTATTAGGCTTGGTTTTAAAGTGTGATTTATGTTTACCAATCCATTTGAAACAAACAGGTTGATTGCCATAATACCCATGTGGTAAAAGGCTGAGGTTATAATTTATGTTTTCCAATCTGCTTGGAATAAATAGGTTGATTGCTGTAATACCTGTGTGCTAAAAGGTTGAGGTTATGGTTTGTGTTTGCCAATCTGCTTGGAACAAATAATTTGATTGCCATAATACTCGTGGGGTAAAAGGCTGAGGTTGTGACTTGTGTTTGCCAATCCTCCTAGAACAAATAGACCGAAAATGACAAGGGATCGCGTATTATCCAATTGATAATGCGCTTTCGATTTTAAGAACTAATCACCATGGTTTGCTCTCGACAAATTCAAGTTCGGGTAAAACATTATGTTTTACCCTATGGTTTATAACTTTAAATGGGTGATCCTACCGTAGGTGACATTGTCTCATTGCGTCTTTCTTTATCTAGGTAAGTGATATTGAGGTAAAACGATGTGTTAAACACGACAGCTCATGATTACAAACAGATAGAGGTTCAAGTGCCAAGTAGGAACTGTCATAACTATGGGTGGTCCTAACCCTAGGTGATACTGTCTTGTCGTGTCTTCTAATTCTAGGTTCGAGTTTGGGTAGAATGGTGTGTTATACCCTATTGCTTAGAAATTCATGATTCCAAGCAGACAGAGATTCGAGTGCTAAGTAGGCACTACCATAACCATGGGTGGCCCTAACCCTAGGTGATGCTGTCTCATTGCATCTTTTATATCTAGGTAGGTGATATTGGGGTGATGACATGTGTGTGTATAATTTGTATCTGCATAAAAACTCGTGGTTCAGATGATGCTTTATACGAAATAAACGTGGTGATGAAATGAACACATAACACATAACATTCAATATATCACTTCCAACCTTATGTCTCCCGCGCTTAAGGGTTAGGCTTCTCAATCTAGGCTTAGATCATCTTAAAATTGTAATGTATTAAGGAGTAAACCTACATAAAAATGCATTTGTTTTGGTAAACCTAAGGGAAGTGTCTACGGTTTCCTTATAGTAGTTCGTTCATGGGTTGTTGATGTAGAAGGTTCTTGTTGCAATATGATACACTCCAAGCCTCTCTCCAATTAAGTGCGATTGAGGGAGGTACATGCGATATGGTAACAAGTAATCCACCAATGGGGTCGTAAATGATCTTTAGCAAGCTTCTCGGTAAAATAAGGCATCCTAATCTTAAAGGCTAAGCCATCTAATGCATATGCTTTTGTTCGAAATACAGTAAGATTGGATTTGACTCATTTAATGACTTTTCAATACTCATCCAAAATCTTTTAAACTTTTAAGTTTATAAAAAAGATATTCCCCAGCGGACGCCACTATGAGCGGACGACGTTCAACCCACGCGGTCACCGCAAGGTGCCAGCCCCGTGAGATGGGGTGTGGGGGTTTTCCTGTTTAGAAAAATGTTTTTTTAAGTTTAAAGAAAGAAACTTGTTCATGTAACAAGTTTAATAGACTCGAGATCAGATTCTCTAGCCATGGTACTTAGAGTCACCACTCGGATTAGCTCTTTCGGGAAAATTTGGTACAACTTAGATTCAGGTCTTGGATGAGTTACTTAATTCATCGTTATTTGAGTTAATATTATTCTCATTTGGAAACCTTATGATATTTTTATTCAATTTAGATGTTTTCGGCTTATTTTTTTATTATTTAGCATGCATGCAGAAAGCGGTAAATAAGTGCGAGAAAGTAAATATGTAGGGAAGTAAATGTGCCTAATCTAGGGGATTAATTACATCTTGGAATGGGGGATTTACAAATCACCTAAATACGTCGATATCTAACAAATGTTACATTTGATAAATGCAATACCCGAAGGAAATTAAATCCTAACATACATTTATCCTAAACTACCTGCACCCACAAAGGTTAGCACAGGGGATATTACACAACACAAATATGTACCAAGTGTATCATGCATGCTTGATTTGGATTTTGGCAAGACCCGTGTGGTTGAGGTAAAAACAACGAAGATTTCGAAGTTCTTATTTCATAAAAATGGTTTTTTTATTTTCAACAATGTTGATCATTTTTATTCGTGAAAATGCCGCATGTTATATTGTTAGGTCGGTTAACCAGGAACTTGAGTTCCCTTCATGTGGTTTACCTAAAACAACATATAGAAACATAAATCTAGGCCGAACATGTATAACATAACCATCATTTGGGTTAACAAAGGTAACGATGTCATCCATATCTTTACGAACTTCCTTGTGAAGGGTGATATCGATATGGATGGCCCGAAGTGCTTCCGTTGCTACTCCAAACCTTAATCAACATATTAATACATTATTAAATCATATATAACTCCTAAATGATTATAATTTAAAAGTTTTTTACCCCTAATGATGCATTTCTAAACTAAAAAGGGACTCAGTGGGTTGTTTCGGGCTTAAACAATTCAAAACAGAACAAAACAAATCGAAACTAGATTTTGCCAAAGGCCATGTCATTAACGACATGGCAATGATGTTAACAATATTGAAATTCCAGACCTACAGGAAACACACAGAAACAGTAGAAATAACAAAATGAAAATTCGAAACTTCAAAAGATCATAACTTTTGTTATAATCGATTTAGGTGATCTTTATCTTTCTCGAAAGGTCAAGATGTGTAGAATATTTTTATGTAAGCGAAAGTCTAAAAAATATTTATAATCATACTGAAATTCTGAGAAAATAGTTTGGTGTGTGAAAATGAAAATAACCGAAAAGAAATAAAACTTCAAAAAGGAAAGCATATAAATGTAAGCACAAATTCTAGGAACTTAGAGGCTTACCTAGTAGTCATGAATCCACTTTCTTTAAGGTCCATGAAGTCCTCTAAGAAGCTCTCCTTGTTTCTTTTTTGTTGGATTTAGTTGTTGGTTGGGGATTTACCGAAAATCTTTGGAAGGGATCTATTCATTGCCAAAGTAGATGTTTCAGAAAGTGTAGTAACCTTTAAATGAGTGATAAAGATGTTGTAGACTCTCCATTCAAGTCTGAACCTCAAACATTGCCTATGTGATCTTTAAACCTCAAGTTTTCTTGAATGATCTCTAAACCTCAAGCTTTGCTTAAAAGATGAACTAAACCTCAAATTTTCTTAAGAGATGAACAAGTGGACCCTTGTGACCCAAGTTCATGCCCTTTTCATGAACTTAATCTAACTAACCCAAAATCTCAAGTGTTGGTGATCAAAGTTTGGTGTTTTACTCAAGAACACTTAAGAATACATGAAGAAATTCTCCCTAATGCTCTCTAGATCTGTTAACCTCTTTCTGGCCAATGTTATGACCAAGATTTAGTCCCCCACTAATCTAAAACTTTCAGCCCTCTCTTTATAAAGCTCTCCTCAATCCAAAGTCAACTCCTTTTTAGCCTTAGGCTATGCTATTAGCCTTTACTTTTCAACTTTTTATAAGATCTTATGTGAAGATTTGATGTAAAAGGTCTAAGGTAAGGTGTGGGGAATGGTTTTGCAATGATCATGTCCGAGCATGTGGGTAAAAATCACCTTTTTAGCTGAAAATTGCAAAAAATGCAATTTTTGTTATGCTGGAAAGTCGATGTCAGTAACCATATTGGCAATGTCGGTAATGACATTGGCCATGTTGTTAACGACATGGCTTCTTTATCTTGGGATTATTATGTTGAAATTGCCTAAAAAAGGGTTAAGGCTCAAAGAAACAAAGCAAGCTTCCTCTAGATGAATTCAAGATCCTGTAAAAAGTGAAAAAACTAGCAAGGAAAAATAAATTACAGCTTCATCATCAAAATCGCGAGTCAGGAGTAAAATCCCGTGCTCATAGAAACTACCACAAAAATCAATACAAAGACTACTCCATCCTCTGCAAAGACGTGTTGTTGCTAGAAAACCACCACCAAGCACTCCCATAAGAAATAATTAATTCAAGATCATGCCATCTCTTTTAGCAGGACAACTACTTATATCGATGCTAGCCCCATTACCACCATCGACCCTGATCCCATTGACCATGATGAGGAGGTTATTGAGTCTCCAGAGGGAGATTTTAAGGTTGAGGACTCTTAGTAAGGACAGTCTAAGGAAAGAGCAATTATCGTCTCTAATGGTAAAGATGATGAAGAGGGCACTCTTACACCTTTGTCACGGCCTACAAAGAGAAAACAATTTACAACGAGTGCCAAAGCTACCGAGACCAAGAAGGCTAAGGTCTAAGAAAAGAAGAAGCCTACTACTCCCAAGGGAAATGTATATATTACATTTGACAAGCCTGGTCCTAGCAGTATCTTCAACCACTACATGGGCATGGCCTCTAAATGATGCAAGTCTGCTTGCCCGGAGATCATGGAGGGTCTCAATATCAAAGAAATGGTTATCATTGTTAGATATGATGTATGCCCTAGAGGCAATTAGGGCGATATATCTTTATTAGTCATTAATGTACAAACTGTTTTGGATTATTGTTATGAATAAGGCAACTTTGTTATATATCGATGATCTTCTCTATTTATATATCGCTGGCATTATACAATACACACACACACATAATATATATATATATATATATATATATATATATATATATATATATTTAAAATAATATATATTCGTTGATATAATAAAACAAAGTTTGTGACTATTTCATAGCGTGAAAATGCAAGGACATAGTGGGAGCTATGTGGAGTGAGAACTGCACACACGTGTAATAAAAGAAAACTCTAAATATCCCTAGTCATAGTTTCATTAAGACTAGATATCAATAAAGTAGACAAAATATCATGTGTAGGCTTACTCCTTATATTAAATCCAAGCAGCCAATCTCATGAGCTGAAGGTGGTACCTTGAGTTAACACATGAATGTATTCGGGTAATACATTGGAGACCGCTATAAGATAGACACTTGGAATTAGCTATATCCATGTGTTGGTGTCACATCTTATTGTAGTAGCAATACAAGTATCCTCAAACCTAAGATATTGGTTACCTTATGCGCAAGTTGCTATAATTTGGGTCATACTCATGCATGCCCTCTTATTATGATAATATAGATGACTGCAGGTATAGTGATGACCATTTATTGGTAAGCCAAGTAGTCAAGATGGTATCCATCACTCTTGATATAGTAATATATTGGGAGTTGTACCTTAAGGCTTCTTGTGAAAGTAAAATACTCATAAAACCTCTGATCATTATGAGATTGGTAGAACGGGTTTGTATTCATTCTTAGTACATCTTTGTGTACTTGTCTAACTTTAGGATAGCTATGGCTATTACATGAGCTAACACTTTATCCTAGCTCAATAAATCGGATGGTGCTTAACATGATGGAAGGAGTTTGTTGTATTGAAAACTATTGTTGAACCAATAATGTCACAAGCACGTGATGTTCTGAGTATCGAAGGATCATACATCTTAGCTAGAAATCCCATTTGATAGTCTAGAGTCATTGGGTTTTATATCGGTGAACACTAAGCCTAAAGGTTCTCAGATGGGAAGTCAAGTTTAGGTTAGCCTCTAGCGGCTTTATACTTCAGAATCCTATGAGGTCACACACATTGGACCTTCATCGAACCAAATAAAGAACTTATAGATGGGGTTTATGAAGAGAATAAAAGGGTAGTCAAGTTTATTTGAATGGACCATTAAATGGTTTGACCAGTTTACCATTTTGAATGAGGGACTAGAGATAAATAAGCGATATGTGTAGCAAGTTCCCATTACAAGTGGGCTCAACAAACATGAGTTGTTCATGGGAGGGCCTCCGTAACTTCCATGCAATCAGTAGAAAAGTTCTCGTAAGCCACCAGCATCAACTAGAATAAGCTAGCACGCATTGGTGGGCTATAGGTTCATAAGTGTTGCATAGCAGCACTTACGTGGGCCTGTAGTGCAAGCCCACCAAAGTGCAGCAAGCCCACACTTGCGGGACAAGGTAGGTCCATTGGGCTTGCTTTGTGAGGCATGCACAGCCCGCCAAAAGCGGGATGTGCCCGCGAGTCACACCCACAGAGCTAGGGGCCCTGTGCGGTTGACCCTCCCCATCCCACATTGCTTAAAGGGGAGCCATTTTACTCCCCTTCTCCCTATATATAGGAACTCCTCCTCCTCCTCCTTTCAAACCCCTTTAGTTCAGCCTTCTCTTCTAAACTTGACTCTTTTCTTATGAAATATTTTAAGATCCTCCTAGAGTTTCTCTTTTATTTGCATGGTTCTTTTGAAAGATTATTCCTATTTTAGAAAATAACCTTCGTAATTATTTTCCAGGTTGGTGTACAAGTGGTCTAGCAAACCACTTGTTAAGTGACTAGTTCTCCCTCTCAAGGAGGTTTTGGTTGGTGGGGTTTGTGTGGACTATGCATAAAGGATGGCCTATTTTGGATGCTAGTGCTAAAGGAATTCTATCCAGCTAGTCTAAGGGATCACTTTACTACACTAAGGGAAAGGCACATTTCAAATGGTAGTGCTTAATTGTTAGATGCTAGGTCTCTTTTAATAAGTATTTATATATCTCATACATTTATGGAATGTTTCAATTAAGATTACATCAATTATGCCATGCTTGGGAGTTCCTTTAGGTTAATTTAAAGTTTTGAAATTCTACCATGCTAGTTCGCATGTTCATTACCTGTATAGATTAACCATCACTCATTTCCTTCATAGCGATATACTAATTTCCTCTCCATTTCATCCATTTTCTTCCCTACTAGGAGCTTGTTTGAGAGTTCTACTCAACTTTCTCCTTCAAGTAGCTTTATGCCAGCTATGACACGACCAAAGTTCTCAAATTCCATCTTTACAAAAAATAATTTAGTTGGAGTCTCGATGACTCCAATAGAGCATTGGGAGTCACGGAGTCCTCTAATGAAATATGTGATGGTCCCCTTCATGATTTTGAAGCTGTCAAGACTTACTTCGCTCTAACAAGGATCTGAGTGTCAATACATGTAAATATGATGACTCGAAGGCTTGCTATATTCATGAACCTCATCTTTGTTACTACCAAAGGATCATCACCTTCAACTTCTCTAATCACCGTAAGATCTCCAACCATCAACGAGAAGGAGCTCAACATTCTTTAGAGCATGGAAAATGATAGAAGCTTCACCTTGGAGCATGGTTGGCCAAGAAAATCCAATTCACTTTCAGTCACGAGAGGAATCTCCCATTTGTTGCATCATGATCTTAAGGATTACACAAGGAATGGATCATTTACCCTTTTAACTACACTCTACTTCTCGATACCACACTACTCATATGGAAAATTTGAGATCATGCTTGATGACTGACTCTCATGTGTTGCTACTTCCTGAACTTTCTTAATGTAGCTAGAGGACTTACTGTGGAGATTATTAACAAGACCAAGTAAATGCATCCCCCAGAACCCTTACAGATCAAGACTCCCACCCCCATTGTAGCACCAAAGTTAGACTAGAAGCAGCTAACAGCAACAACAAATTCACCAACTCATGCTATCTTTGCCGAGCTCCTTGAGAAGTACAACTCTTTGGAGAAGTTAATACAATGACCTCTTCACCTCCAACCTTCTTCTTGGTGCTAAAAGACCTTATAAAATGTTGTGATGCCTTGGAATTCAACATCAAGATGCTTTTCAATCTTCTCCGTATTAAGGCTTTCCAGTAAAAGGGTTATTAGTGAGACCTAACAATTTAAAGGTCTTTGCCATATTCCACCTCCCACAAGGACAATAATGTTTCTTTGGCCTAATCTTTTTCTTTCATTTTTTGGGTTTACATTGAGGGCAATGTAAAGTTTAAGTGTGGGGAGAGGAATACTTATCTTTTCATTTCTTTCTTTTATTTTTTGTTTTATTTTTTATCTTGTTATTTTTATTTCTTAGGTTTTTTTTGTCTCTTTACTTTGAAATCTCTCATTCTGCAATCTCATTATAAACAATTTAATTTTTGCACATGTACAAAGATTGAAAAAATTAAAGGAAATTAGTCTTCAATTCTGTGTTCTCTCTTTATTTTCCACAATGGTCTACTTTGTACTTTAACTTGTTACAAAGAAACGAGGAAATACAAGAAGAGAGACACCTTCATAATGACTAATTAAACAAGTAACAAGACTAAGATGACTAACCATACTTGATATCGAAAGCTACTCTAAGGAAAGTTTTGTTCCAATAAATGAAATCCAAAAGTATCTGTGTAAAATTTAAGCCACGTTGAATGCTAGAACTTAATTTTTACTTTTGCATTTAGACTTGGTTTATTGTAGAAAGATCTCTTTGTTTCTTTAGACCTTCACTGAGACCTTAAATTGTTCTCTTTCATAAACTTGGTGGTTATTTTTGCTTTTACTTTTTAAGTCTTAGAAGAAATAGCATTTTTCGGTTAAGAACCGTGTGATGACTCTTTCATTAGTATGCTTTTAGAAGAAAGCTTGACTTGGATCACAACTAGGTTAAGTCTCTTTCATTTGGTCGGAGAAGGAAGAACATTGTTTGGCAGGTTACTATACAATGACTGTTTCATAAGTTTTATAGGTTTTTTCTTCCGCAAAAAAGAAAAAAAAGAAAGAAAAATAAAAAATTTAAAAGTGTTGAAAAAATTCAAAAAAGTAAAAAAATTGAAAAAAATCTAAAAGAAAAAATTGAAAAAGAAGAAAACAAATCAAGATTAATTTTTTGCAATTTTTCTGTCTATTTTTATTTTTGCTATGTGTCTAGCAACTTCACCAATCTAAAAAGACCAACTTAGAAGGTAATTGTAAAGTTTTCCTTTGAACACTTGATCTCTATAATAAATTTAACCAAGTAATACTTGGATTCTTTGAGCAATGTCATTATGATTTCTTTAGAATAACAATTTCATTGAACTCTCGGTGCTTAATAAAGAACTTTGTCATAACCTTGGTTAAAAGTCTTAATCTCTTTGTGAAAATGTTTAGGGTCTTTGTGTAGTTCTTATTCTCTTTTCTTCTTGATTGTTATATTCATACTTGAGGGCAAGCATGGAATAAGTGTGGGAAGATTTAATAGGTTGTAAATTCAACATGTTTTCATGCTTAAATATGTCTTTATGAAAATGTTTTAATCTTTACGGGCTTTGTTACTACCGTTTTCTATTGCTTTAGGTTTCTAAGGTGATTTGAAAGAAATTTGTACAAAATGGCCAAATTTAGTACTTAATCGAGATCTCTATGCATGAACCGGGAGAGGTATAAGTTCTGATGATTTCTGCAACTTTGTGAAAATTGTAGCATGTCAAAGTTAATATTTCTTGTGAAGGAAGCATGTTAAAGTCAAAGAAGGAGTCATTGTTTAGGGAAAATCCTATTTTAGAGAAGTCCTAATAAGGAGATATATTCTCATCTAACATTATTTAGGCAATGGATAAACTTAGTCAAAATTCTTTTCCAAGTAAAGATTAAAGAGAAAGAAACCTAGAGAAGAATAAATGCCACAATCCTAATCAAAGACTCATTAAAGAAGTAACTATATGTGTTAAACATTCCCTATAATAGCCAAGGTCCAATCCAATTTGGAGAAGTTAGTCTAGAGTAGTCTTCAACTGTCCTTAATTCAATTAGAATCTTTATTTTGTTCTTAATTTTCTTATCTTGCTTTTTCAATTCATAACTCTAGTTAGCTTTAATTCTTTCTTTCAATTACTTTGAAGCTTTCAACTATTAGTTTTCATTCAAAGTTTAGTATTTTCAATTTTAATCTTTCTTTAGTTTCACAATTTTACTTACAAGTTATTTAGTTCAATTACATATTTTACTTCAAGTCTCTTTATATTTATTTATAGTCATGTCTAGCTAAATCCTTAGTGACTTAACCAAGTAAGGGTCAAGACTATGTTTGATTAGTGTGAGGACATAACTTGAATATAACAATCCGCAAGGTGACTTATTTATCAATCTAGGTATAGAATCTGAATCCACATTCTCATTGTGATCTAATCAACCATAAGGTAAGTCTTTGTGATTTATTAAAATATTCTGCATCTGTAATTGTGCTTAAGGAGGAGTAAATAATAATAGTCTTTTATCATCAGTGAGATAGGAGAAAGATAATCTAATGCATGTTGGGAGTTTCACTACATGTCGTTTAGGGTTTGAGATTTTCTATTTCTTATGGCTATTATCACCAAGCTCTTTAGCGTGACGTTGAGAGTCACGATGAGTAAGAAGATAATTAAGGCCCAAAGCACGATCCCTATACAAAGGAAGAGTTTCTAACATTGTACAATGCTGAGCGCTAGTATACTTGAACCTAAATCCCGATGTAATTTATCCCTTGTCCCATGATCACCATGACACATGGTTTACCTTGAATTGGTTGAGTCAGTCTTTTTATATTATCTTTACCGATTCATCTAGTTTTAACTCTCATATCGCATAACAACTACAATCGGATCTTTCTATTTAGACATTAGTTCAAGAATTACTTGTTTAAAAATTATTCTCAGTGGACATGACCCCTATTTTCTACTGACTACAATTCTTTTATATGTATGGACCTATTTTTGGTAGTCTTGACACCCATCAGAAATGCTCCATATAAGGTGGGAATCCACACACTATTTTTACATGCTATCATTTGCTTGACATAGTACCATTGATGGTTTCCTAAACTTTTCTGGGATTGTGACTTGATGGTGGTTTAAAAACTTGAGACTGGTTATTCAGCTCATTATAGCATTTCTTTTTGTATCAACAAATCTTGTTATTCTTGTTTTTTTTATTTTATCCCAAAGCTTGGAAAGTAATTTATTGTCTAAAAGTTAAGATCATATTGTCAACAGGTGAGCTAAATAACTCTTCTAATAACAAATATATCTCATTTTACACGAGTTGTTGGTGGTAAGTCGTTATTGATTTATTGCAGTCACTGAGTTGGAAGCCAACAAATTTGTTTAATTAGGAATCAAATATAGATTTACGAACCCTTAAATTCAAATGTAGATGTATCCACCACTTAATAAGTCTTGGCAGTGATGAGGAATAGATGTAGAATTTAACTCTTAGAGAGTCCTTGAAGTGACAAGGACATCTTAGGAGTAAAACTACAAAAATTTCAACCGGGAATCTTGTAGAGTCATGGGAAGCGACAAAGATAAGACTTGCAATTGGTGAACTTTTGGTAAGTCTTGGAAATGGCACATATAATATTGAGCGAATGTAAAGCCATGTTATTGAGTCTTGGAACAAGGATGAGGCTTGGCAATTGTAAGATAATGGTGAGTGTTGGAAGTTATAAGGAAGAGGCTCGATAATTATGAAGTGTATGGTAGTTTTAAATCTTCTTGTTATTAGACATTTCTCAATGTTTTGGTAACATGACTTCTTTGAAACTAAACATGGATGTCCTAAAAGGCTCTTAGATTGTTGTGTTCCACTAAAGTTATGAATCATTGGAGCTAATGAAGGCATTAAGTTTTTATGTGTACCATGAAAATCTTTATCATCTTAGAAGATAAGAGGTCTTGCATTAGACAAATTGTTATTTGTTTTCACCTTGATGTATCGAGAACAAGGATTGAGGAAATTCGTTCATATGAATGTCTTAGATTTTTAAAAGATAAGTTGAAAATGATGTCAATTAATGGTGCATGTGGAAAATTTAGAGTGAAGATATTTATATTTTATTCCCCAAATGTTATCAATTGATTGTGCATGTAGAGTCATTAGAGTGAAAGATACTATATTCTTTCGATCTCAAATAACAAGAAATTTTGTATCATCTGAGTAGAGTCGCTTTAAGTGTGCGAAGTCTTGGATGTGTTCAAGACTCTATGTAGAAACCTTTTACATGGTCTAAAGTTCTAGATGAGATTTAGGTTGTCTTAAGCCGCTCTATATCTTAGAAGAGGTTATGGATCATGAGAATTGTTTGAGGCTATGTGGAGCCTTTGATCTTCAAGACTCTTATGGAGTCCATGACACGCTAGACTATGTGGTTGATGTTACTTAATTTAGGTAGTTAGTGAACATGCAAACTTGTATGGTGGAATTTCAAAACTTAAGATTAAAACTAAAGGATCAGTTAAGCATGGCATGATTAATATAATCTTAATTGAAACGTTCCATAGATGCTTATAGGTTTATAAAGCTTAATAAAAGAAACTAAGAATCTAAGATTAGAGCATTACTAGTTGATGCGCGCCTTTTCCTTTGGTACATCAATCCCTTAGAGCAATCGGATATCACTCTGTTAGCATGAGACACTAAACTAGGACGGTCTCTATGACTTAGTCCACATGGACCCCACTGACCAAAACCTCACATTGAGGAAGAACTCATCAGTTACAAAGTAGTTGCTAGACTGCTAGTATACCAACCTAAAAATATAACTAAGAAGACTCTTTCCCAAATAGGAATAAGCCTTCAAAAGAATTCTTGTGAAAGTGGAGAAACTCATGGAGGATCTCGCAAAAAATTGTGAAGAAAAGAAGTCAAAACTCAGAAGGAAAGGCTGAGCTAAAGTGAGTAACAAAGGAGGAGGAGGGCTCCTTATATAGGGAGAAGGGGAGAAACATGCTCCCCTCTTTAGCAATAAGGGATGGGGATTTCCCCCCATCCCACATGTAGGATACCCGCATGAAGCCCCAAGCTCCGAGGGTTGACCCGTATGCAAAGCCTGCATGGGCGGGCTGCGCGAAGCCTGTAAGGGAAGCCCAGGCAGGTTTCCTTTACCCCACAAGCCTTGTTTGTGGGCTACTAGTGGGTCTGCATTGCAAGCTTAGGTAGTCCTTGAGGGCCTGCAGCACACCAATATGCGTTAGCTTTATGCCAATGCATGCTAGCAGCCCACGAGCACTTTTGTGATCGCGTGACTGCCACGTAGGCCCCACCCGTAAATAATTTATGTTCGCGAGACCCACTCGCAATGAGAAAAATCCCTTTGCTCCACCTCGTATCTCAATTCCTCTTGTAATTATCATTTTGTCTAGCCAATTAATAACCCATCCAACAAGTTTGACTTTCCCTTATATTCTGGGTATAAACCTTGTTTATAAGTCCATTTGTTTAGTTTGGTAAAGTTCCAATATGTGTGACCTCATAGGATCTCGAAGTATAGAGACGCTAGAGGTTAACCTAAAATTGGCTTCCCATTCTAAAACCTATAGGCTCAGAGTTCCAGATCGATGTGAAACCCTATAACTCTAGATGATCAAATGGGCTTTCTAGTAAATGCGTATAATCCCTCAATTAATAATTCATTCAATGAGTTTTACTTTCCCTTATATTCTCGGTATAGACCTTGTTTATAAGTCCTTTATTTAGTATGGTAAAGGTTCAATGTGTGTGACCTCATAGGATCCCAAAGTATAGAGCCGCTAGAGGTTAACCTAAACTTGGCTTCCCTTCTGGGAACCTTTAGGCACAGAGTTCCAGACCAATGTGGAACCCGATAAATCTAAATGATCAAATGGGATTTCTACAAATGCGTATAATCCCCCGATACTCAGAATTTTACGTGCCTATGACTTGATCTGATTATGAAATAATAACTAGTACAATACACGTGTTCCATTAGGTTAAGTACTATATAGTTTATTAAGCTCTGATTAAGTGTTATCTCATGTGATAGTCGTAGCTATCCTATTAAACTTGTTAATGAAGAACACCACTCACCTTTATGTGTCGAGATTGATTAGAAACTCATTCTATTAATCTCATATTCTGATAAGAGGTTTATGAGTGTGTCACTTCAACAAGAGGCCACGAGGTACAACTCCCATTATATAACTATATCAAGAGCGATGGATCCCATCTTAACTACTCGATTTACCAACGAATGATCATTACTATACCCGTAATCACCCATATCATCTTGATCACCAGGGTATGAATAAGTATGACCCAAAGTATACCAACTCCCTCATAAGGTAACCAATATCTCAGGTCTGAGGATAATTGTATTACTACTACAATAAGACATGACACCAACACATGGATATATTTATTTTCGAGTGTTTATCTTATAGCGGTCTCCAATGTATTACCCAAATACATTCATATGTTAACTCAAGGTACCACCTTCAGCTCATGAGATTGACTAATTGGATCAAATAAAAGGAGTAAGCCTACACATGCTAGTCTATCTGCTTCATTGATGTCTAGTTGTGAGCTGATAAGACAGATGCGATGGGCCAAGAGCGGGCTGGTGATAGGCGCGGTACACCAGGGTGTTTATATGAAAATTAAACTATATTGGGTCAGGGACCCAAACGGTTGAAAAGAGAACAAAATCGATTTGAAATATTTTAGATCGTCAAAACACAAAATCATTGTCTCGTAGTTAGAGTTGCCACATAGAAAAACTCTTTAGGAATGCAATCCTATGAGGCCCAACGTCTGGCGGACGACCCACTAAGACACAGAAATTCAAGGTTTGGGATAAGTTTCTTACTTCTTATTGGATCACATTAAATTACATCTATAGAAAATTGTGTTTCTCAATTATTCGTATTCCAGCTTAAGTCATTTTTGAGTTTATAATATTATTTAGGGCATGTAGAAACCGATAAATACAAACATAAGGCAATAAATAAATGCTGGAAAGTTAAATAATAAATTACAAGTCTCAAGGGACATAGCCACCCGCCTAATCTATAAATTACATCTTTTGAATTTGCAATACCTGAAGGAAAATAAATTCGTAAGCATACATCTAACATAATCTAACTATACCCACAAAGGTTAGTACAAGTGATATTGCATAACACAAATATTGCAAGTATGTTCGATTTGATGTTTAGGAGACCCGAGTGTTTTAGTTTAAAATATTGGAAGATTTAAATATCTTGTTTATGAAAAGTGTTCATTTTATATACAAATATGTTTATCATTTTATTTAGTGAAAATGATCGCATGGTAAAAAGTGAGGTCTGTTATCCGGGAATAATTTTAATTCCCTTTGTGGGTGTGAGCACGGGATTTTGTACCAGCTCGCGCGTTCAATGATGACGGCTTTTCGGGAAATTTATCCTCGAATCACACAATTTTCGACCATCCGACGATCTTCATATGGGAATCCTCCTCGGACGATTTAAATTATTTAAC
>CATIWQ010648173.1:0-10534 GCA_949673415.1 Euphorbia schlechtendalii
TCTCCGGCAACCTAATATCTTAGTTCTTTTACATTCAACTTCTGTTATAGTGATAATAGGTCTTTTATTGTTGACTTGAAATCTCAGTTATTCTAATCTAGATATAGTATAGTCAATAGTGGTTTGGGTGTCTTTTTCATTGTTTTCTTTTCTCTTTTTCTTTTTGAATTGATTGGAGGCTATTTACTTTTGACTTTTGAGCTTAGTAGTTTTAATGAAATTGAATTGAAGTGCTTGTATTGTTTGTATTTTTCCACATATATTATTTTTCCACGTATTTTGGATTGGTATTTTGTTGTTTTGTAAAAGTAAATGATTATGGATTATATGAATGATTGAATATTTATATAATTATGGACAATTTTACATTTTTACGAATTTTTGTAGTCGCCGTGTCCTGGCCATGTCCAAATGCATATTTTTTGGAAATTTACATGTCCGCGTGTCCGTGTCCGTGTCGCTTCGGACACTCGAGGTGTGTCCGTGCAACCTAGGTATATATTGTCGTATTTGAAAAATTTATATTTTAATAAATGTTAATTTTATATTAGGAAAAACAAGAAAAAGCTGTATTTTTAATTTTTGTTTGTTTTTACATTAAAAAAAATATAATTATTAATTTTCTATTTATTTCTTAGCATTTGATTTTCCTTTTACCTAAATCTTATTTTCTTAGGCGGATCCTTTTTAACAATTTTTTGTCCTATTTAATTTGAATTGTGCCTCTTAAAACGACTATATCTCACGAACCCTTAATTTTTTTGACACGTTTCTTCAAAATATTTTGTTTGTCTTATATACATCTTTAAAACTACATAAAATTCTAAATTTTCTAGAAAAGAATTATCATAATCTTTATACAGAGTATAAGAGCTCTTATACCAATTTCTTATCATCTTTTTATGAATGCCATGTACCTCGAATAAGAGTTCTTATACTTGGTATAAGAGTGATGTAATATATTTATATAGTCACTTTTCTTTTTTGTTCACAACAATACTCAATTTCACATATAAAAACCATGATATGTAAACTTTATATCTGGTATAAGAGTGGCATACTAACATGTAGAATTTCATACAATAACTAAGCCATATCGCATTCAAGATTTTGGATACTACTCTAAACAAAAATTACAACCATCAAATAATTGCACAATTAGTTAATTCAATAATTGTTAACTTTGAAAAAGTAATTTTACTTTCATTAAACAATGATGCAGAGAACAAAAAGTAACAATTTGTATTAGTGAATAAGAAAACAATTACATAATTGCACTTAAGCTTATATATTTTCAGGTTACTTTTCAACTTCCAGGATGTTTAAACTCTTCTATAATCCTTAAAATAACTCATCACATCCATGAATGCAACTCGTAATATTTGTTCTTGAGGTTCAACAAGCAATTCTCATGCCTATAAATTTAATAATGCACGCGTTGTAAATCAAGATTACACGTGCATATTCATATCGATCTCCAATATGCACTACAGTGCTTTTAAATAATTTAGGTTGCCCAAACCCTAATCGGCCTTTCCTATTAAAATATAGGGATGGGCTAGGCCGGGCCACATATAAAATATTTAGTCCAGAGCTCGCGCGTTTTAGCCTATCTATTCTTAAAAATTGATTAATTAAAACAACAAAATAAAGATAGTCAATCAGGTTAGCTAAATGAACGTTGAAAAACAAGTAAAGGTAGAAAGTTATTGATGGTAAAGAAAAGAGAAAAAAAGCTATGTATATTGATTGCAGGGCCGGCCCTGGTAGGGTGCAAGGGGTGCGCCTGCCCTGGGCCCCTAGTTGAAAAGGGCCCAAAATTATTTTTTATGTTTAAACTTTTTAGTAGTTAATATTTAAAAGATGAACATAAACATTAGTTAGTGTTAAATGAATTGGTAAGTTAATTATTAATGGTGTAGGAGATCCTGAGTTCAAATCCTAGATTCTACAAAAAAAAAAGTTAACTTTTTATTACTATTTTTTTTACTGAGGACCCACTTTTATTAATTATTATATTATTTTGCCTAGAGCCCTTAAATTGCGAGGATTAGGCCTGATTGATTGTATTGAATAAGCTTACAAAGTATGATTTACATTACTTTATATACTAGCTAGATTACAAAGAAAGTAACCAAATAGCCTAACAAACTTCTAGCTGATTTGTTTGTCCTCTTAAGTGACTTGTACAATTGATGTGGCATGTCTCTTGATTGGAGGAGAGCTTGAATGCAGGATTGCTGATATAACTATTTGATTGCAATTTGTCTTGTTTGAGCTGGGCCATTAGTAGGGCTTAAGTATTTCTTCAGCTCCCCTTCACAGTAAACATGGTTTGGTTGTGTACTGAATCAACAAGCCCCATCTTGCTCAAAGTGGGAAACATGAAGTCCTTGGCTTTGTGAAGAGATTCTCGAGTTGCTCTGAAGACTTAACATAAGTGGTTTGAAGGAATCCTCTTTCCACATAACTTTGAATGACATGACAATCAATTTTCACGTGTTTTGTCTATTCATGAAACATCGATTTCTAGCGATGGTGATTATAATTTTGTTATCGCAACATAGTTGAATTTACATAGTTATATATTTAGCTGAAAATCTTGTGTGAGTTAATGTCATTCTGCTAGGCTTGAATGTTCAACTAAACTTCAGCAATACGATCCACAAAAGTGGTGATATTATGAGTCACCAACAAGCTTGAAATTGGTGCAGAGGAGCTTTAACAATATTCATCTCAAACAGCGAAATAGAAGTTTCTTGAATGTGGGACATAAGATTAGATGTGATTTTATGAACAAGATTGATTAAGTACTCACTTTCAATAGCAGTGCGAGTACAAGCAGGATCCTTCATTTTCTTATCCTTAACGGAAGCTTTAATCTTTTCCAATTATTCAGTAATCTCAACACGAGCTTGATGGGTGACAGTACGTCCTTCAAACAGTTGCTTAGCCAATAGTGTTGAAGTCTTAATAGTAGTAGGGATATCAGTATATTCTTCAATACGATCGTCTAAAGTGATTTTAGTAGCAATGTCAATATTAGTGTCAATAAATTCGGATCTAGCAGTAGATCTAACAAATAGATTTTTACCAAGAGTAAGAGGTATCTTGCTCAATTTAAGAGCAGCAAATAGGACAACATCATCTTCATCAGCACTTTTAATCTCAATATCACTGAGAATATAGGTTGGAAGTTTTCCTTCAGACTTTGGTATATCAAAAGAGGGTTTCTTTGAGGGAATTTCTTGGCTTGGGTTCTTGAAGCAACTTGGGTAGAGTTTGGGGTAGGTTTAATAATAATGGTTTTGGAAGGAGTCACGGTAGCAGTGGTTGTATTGGTTAGAGCAAGGGTAGTATCAAGAAGAGGTTTAGAAGAAATCCTTTTAATTTGATTCATCAATAATGGAACCTTTGAATCTAGGATACTCGATATGTATATTAATTTCTTTTTCTTTGTAAATGAGGGTAATGAGGTTTCCATACCTAAGCTGAGAGTGATTCTTTCTCATGTGGTGAATGATAAGGACATGAAGATTTATGGATTGATTATTTAGAATGTGCCACAACAAACATATATCAAATTTTGTAACATAATTAACAAAAAAATTCCATGGTATGATATACTTAGAGATAAGATAGTGGTAGAATCTTTCTTCCTCTTCAAGGCCAGTAGCATACAATTCCTTGATTCCCTTTGGCTTTGGCAGGTTCGATGGTGGTGGTATTGAGAGATACATCTCTACTTGCCTCAAAAAAACTCTGAGATTTGGAACATCCAAAAGCTCACTTAGGAAGCTTCTATGAATCAAAATTTCCCTACCAAGGACACTAGTCTTAAGCACAACATCTTCCACTTTATTCACAAGCTCCAGCTTCAAATAAAACTTAGTGACAATCAAGAGATAGATGTATTCTTGAATATTGAAGAATGTTTCCCAATCATTGAATTGAATCTATTCAGAAAAAGGATTGTTATTGCTAATAAATTTCCAGTCAAAGAAATGAGACTTATGGACAGTCATGCTTCGAGCTTTAGGGAAATGAAAAGAGGTTTTAATTTTGGAGGTGGGTAGTTCAGGAGTGGGTGAATCAGCTAGATTCGAGGTCTTTTCAGTCTTTCATTTTGCCTTGGAATTTGGAGAAGTAATGGGTAAAGAAATTTGAATAGAGAGAAAAAAAATTTTAAGGCTTTTTAAAAAAGAGATGGGTTTTGATGTACCACCTTTTAAGCTCTCCCGCCTATATTGGATTTTTTACTCTAATATCATCCCTCAATATTGAAAATTTATCTCTTGGCGATGGTTTTGTGAAGATATTTTCTAGTTGATCATTAGTGGGGATATCAGTAAGCTTTTGACTATGATCTTTGATAAAGTGGTGGTGAATGTTGACATGCTTCATTCTTCCATGTTGACTTGGATTTTTGGAGAGATTAGAAGCACTTCTATTGTCACATTTTACTTCAACAGTGCATGTATTGATTTCAAATTCCTCAAGTTGTTGCCTTATTCATAGCAATTGAGCCAGACAGCTTCCAGTAACAATATATTCTGCCTTAGTAGTGGATAGAGCTACTAAAGCCATTTTCTTGCTATGCCATGACATGAGACAATCTATAAGGAATCGCTAAGTACCTAAAGTACTTTTTCTCCCAATTCTATCTCCTCTAAAATCAGAATCCGTGTATCCCAATAGCATGAAGTTGCTATTGCTAGGAAACCATATACTAGCATCAATAGTAATGTGCAAATATCACAATATATGTTTAACAGCAATATAATGTAACTCCTTAAGATTAGATTTATAATGTTTACAATAGCAGACTAAAGAATGGATATCAGGTCTACTTGTTGTCAAATATAATAGCAATCCAATAATACCATGGTATAGCTTATTATCAGTAGCTTTGCCTGATTGATCATCACTTAAGGCATTGTCAATACCAATTGGGGTCTCTATTGACTTGCATCAAATCATTCCAAATTTTTTCAATATCTCCTTGGTATATTTGGTTTGAGAAATGAAGATTCCAGTTCTACTTTGCTTGATTTGCAATCTAAGGAAGAAATTGAGTTCACCCATCATATACATCTGAAATTCACTTTTCATTTTATCACTAAATTCTCTACACAAACATTCGTTAGTAGCACCAAAAATAATATCATCAACATATATTTATACTAAAAGAATGTTCTTTACTCTAAATTTAATGAAAAGTGTTATATTGGCTTTACCTCTAGCAAATCCTTTAGGTAAAAGAAATTTAGTTAAGTGTTCATACCATGCTCTAGGTGCTTATTTCAAGCCATAGAGTGCCTTTTGAAGTTTCTACACCCAATCTTCATGTTTTAGATCTTCAAAACCGAGTGGTTGTTTGACATGCACTTCTTCCTCATTATACCCATTTAAGAAAGCACTCTTGGCATCCATTTGATAAAGTTTGAATCCTTTGAAGCTTGCAAATGCACACAATATCCTAATAGCTTCCAATCTTGCAACAAGGGTAAATGTTTTTCAATACCTTTTGTTGGTTATAATCTTGTGCAATAAGGCAAGCTTTGTTCCTCACAACATTTTCCTTCTCATCAAGCTTATCCTTAAACACCCATTTAGTACCAATAATAGACTTTCCTTTAGGCTTCGGTAGTAAGGTCCAAACTTAATTCTTTTCAAATTTCTCCAACTCTTCTTGCATAGATGAGATCTAATACTCATCATTCTCAGTTTCTAGAAATGTCTGTGGTTCCAATATTGAAACAAAAGCCATATTGTTAAAATATCTTTGGAGTTGAGTTATTATCATCAGCTGATTTGATGCACTATCAATGATATTTGATAGCAAGTGATTCCTGTGATATCTAAATTCTTGTGGAAATCCACTATTGTCATCTTCATTATGAGATTCTTCAATACCATGATGCTATTGAACAAATGCTTTAATATCATTTGGTTCAGTAGCAGCTAGCTTGTCAGTTGTTGTTGATCCGTTAATAGAGTTTGTTGATTTTACTTCAATAGTGTTGTTGACTCCATCAATTATTGGAGTATTATCTACATCATCAATACCAACACTAGATTTTTGCACTTTAGGGTTAGTCTCACCAAAATCAACATGAATAGATTCTTCAACAAAAGATATTCTGTTGTTGAAGACATTGTAAGTTCTAGTATTATTTGAGTAACCCAAGAATACACCTTCATCAGCTTTGGAATCAAACTTTCCAAGGTTATCCTTAGTATTGAGAATAAAGCACTTACAACCGAAGGCACGAAAGTACCCAATTTTTGGTTTCCTTCCTCTCCAAAGCTCATATGGAGTTTTCTTCAGAATAGGTTTAATTAAAGCCTTGTTGAGAATATAACAGGCAGTATTGACTACTTCCACCCATAGGTATTTAGGAAGGTTATGATCATTCAACATTGATCTAGCCATTTCAATAAGGGTTTGGTTCTTTCTTTCCACTACTCCATTCTATTGAGGAGTGCGTGGTGCTAAGAAATTGTTTTCAATGCTAAAGGTTGAGCAAAATTCATCAAACATTTGATTTTTAAATTCTCCACCATTGTCACTTCTTAAGTGAACAATACTAGAATTTTTCTCAATAGCTAGCATCCTGCACAACTTAGAAATTATATTAAAGTTTTCATCTTTACTATTTGGTAGCAATACCCAAGTATAATGAGAGTAATTATCCACAACAACTAAAGCATACTTTTTCCATCTGAACTCATAGGTTGAACTGGACCAAATAAATCAAGATGTAATATCTCAAGAGGTATAGAGGTAGATATGACATTTTCACTCTTAAAAGATGACTTGGATTGTTTACCTAGTTGACATGCATAACACAAATGGTCTTTCTCAAAGCTAATACTTGGTAACCCATCAACAAGACTATATCTTACCAACTTAGATATTTGATTCATACTAGCATGCCCAAGCCTCTTATACCATAACCAAGATTCATCTTCTTTAGACACAACGCATAATTCACTAGATAAATTTTTATTCATATTAATCATAAATATATTATCAATATAAGGAGTGAAAAGAATGGTATTGTTAGTAGCAGTATCAATAATTGTGTATCTATGAGATTCAAATATAACTTTTCTACCTTTATCACAAAGTTGAGCAACACTTAATAAGTTATATTTCAAACCTTTCACAAGTGAGACATTGCCTTTTCCAATAGTACCATGTCCAACAATTTTTCCCTTCTTTTTGTCTCTGAAGTTAACACTTCCATTCGATTTTGGGTTAAATGTGATGAATGGTTTTTCATCACCCATCATGTGCCTTGAGCATGCGCTGTCAAAATACCAGAGTATTGACTCCTCTACGCACCTCATACCAACCTGCAAAATAACTAATTAGGCTTAGGAACCCAAATTGATTTGGGTCCTATTGGGTTAGTTTTCTTTGGTTTCCAAACAAGTTTTTCAATAGTAGTTCTTTTCTTAACTTAGCATCTATTAACAGAATGCCCATTCCATACACAATAGCTAAATTGTATTACTTTTTTTTAATTTCCAACTATCATTTCCACTATAATACCTATTTCCAGTATTAGAGTACTTTGGATACTGAATTTTCATACTCTTCAATAGCTCAATATAAGTATTAAACTTCTCATGATTCTTTACAAGCTCATTTACTTGCTCAATAGTACACTTCAAGGAACACTCTTGAAAAGCTTGACTTTGTAGTTTATATTTTAATTCAAGATGTAATGAAGCTTATTCATTTTCAAGTTCCTCACATCGTTTTCTCAAAACTTTCACTTTCTCAACATTTTTCATAAAGTGCATGAAAATTTCATGAAAAATGAAGTTGAAGGGTTAGGATTTACCTCCATATCTAGAGAAGAGGTTGGCTTCTCAATTTGTGTTGAAGCAGTAATACATCCTTCAACAACTATATCTTCATCAACTCTAGAATCATCAAACTCAATAGCCATGAAGCATACTTTGCAACGTCAGTATCTTCATCTCCACTAGAGTCTTGATCACTATCACTCCAAGAAACAACCATAGCCTTCTTTCCATACTTCTTGTCTTTGTTGAGTTTAGGACACATGGACTTGATGTGTCCACTTTCTTGATATTTAAAATAAGGGATGTTCTTGTCTTTCCTTGGGTAATCTCCTTTGTATTTCTCATTCCTTGAGGAATCATTATGTGAATAATCTCCCTTATGTATGATTTCTTGTAGTTGAACTACTTTCCACCTTTCTTTGAATAACTTCTTGAGTCTCTTGATAACTAGAGCTATTTCTTCATCATCAGTAACATTATCAGTATCATTTACTTTCAATACTATTAACTTTCACTTCCTTTCATTAGATTTCTCTTTATCTTTGTTGATAAAGTTGCTCTTTGAGATTTCATGAGTTAGTAGTGAACCCATCAGCTCATCGAATTTGTATGTTGAGAGGTCTTGAACCTCTTCAATAGTAGTCTTCTTGGCTTCTCAACGCTTGGGTAGACTTCTAAGAGTCTTCTTGACTTGATCTTGTTTTAGAATGTCTTTTCCAAGATGCTTCAACTCATTCACAATGTTTGTGAACAAGGAATTCATCTTAACAATGCCTTCTCCATCCTTCATCTCAATTAACTCGAAACAATCTAATACTTTCATTGATCTTACTTTCTTTAACATGGTTTGTTCCTTCATATGTGACTTCAAGTTTCTTCCAAATTTCTTGTGTGAATTCACAACCTAAGATCTTGTTGTATTTTGCTGCATCCAAAGCACAATGTAAAACATTAATAACATATGCATTACATTGAAGCTTTTTAAAGTCATCATCAGTGTGCTCTTCATCATTTATGTCAATAGCTTCACCATCAATAACCTTGATAGGTTTATAAGGTCATTTTCAATTACTTTCCAAGCCCCATAGTTTTTCACTTGAATGAAATTTCTCATTCAATTCTTCCAAAAGATGTAATTGGTATAAATAAATAGAGGTGGTCTAGTAGGACGCATTCCTTTAGGATGGGTTTGAGAGAAATCACTTCTCAAGCATAAACTAACCATATTGAACATTGTCTCTAGATCGTTTGATCAAATAGTAATGAGCTAATCTTTGATACCACTTGTTAGTCCCTTAGATATAGACAATAATTCAATAGGGGGTGAATTTAACAATGAATAATTAAAAATTCTTTCACAGAAGGTCAATATCAATATCAATACCATAGATAATTTCAATATCCCAATACGGAGTAAGAAGAGCAATACCCGAAATATGCCAATACTCATAATCAGTATCAAGAATAATATATGAAAAACTATTGTGAACCTAACTATCAGTATTCAATACATACTTATGTAGTCATATGAACAACAACAATCAAAATCAAATAAGCATAGAAGAGAATATACAGTGTTGAATGAAACTTCACAGATCAATATCAAAAATAATACCGCAGTCAGTAACAATAACACAGTCAATATAGATAACAATAGTAAAGATAAAGTAAAAGGTTTAGATTTAGAAAGCAAACACAGAGATTTTATCCTGGTTCAGCAGCCCATGCCTAATCCAATCCCCGATTCTGAGCTTCAATTCACTATAGAATTCTTTCCAATAGGTAGAATCCAAACCTATTTACAACTTCGTCTATTCCTCACTTGAAAGTACCCTTCTTATTAGTTTGAATACAATCACCAAGTTCCCCACTACCTATAAAGCAAGTAGTGCTTTTTCAATCACAAGATTGAATAAGTGAGAAGAAAGAGTACTTGATCACTCAAGATTACAATCTTCCTTCTAAAACTAATCTAAAGATGATTACAATGAAGTACTAGCTCAAAGTTTATTAATCTCTCTTAGAAGTATGAAAAGATTAAGCTCACTTTTTTCAATAGCAAATGAGATTATCAATTAAGCTCTTGTTATCTTATGTTGTGTCTTCATAACTAATCTTGGCAAGGTTTTTATAAGAAATTTGAAGTTGCTAACCATTTTGAAGCTATTAGATACATCTTGTGATTGTTGTGAGATAAGGCTTGGATCTTGATAGTCTTCTAGTCATTAATTGCTTCATTTGAAGAGTCTTCAAATGGTGTTAATCCTTGTTGGCCATTTGATACTTGATTAAGGGTTCAAGGCTTGATTTGGTAAGTCTCTAAAGGTTGGTGATCACCATTTGTTGAATGAAGCTTGATTTAGTAGGAAATCAGCAACTGTTGAGAACTTTGCTTAATTTGGTACTAGACAGACTACCTTTACTTGTTCAGTAGCATTTTTTTCTATTCAAGGTAATCTGTCAGCAGCTTGTCAAAGTCATCAATGTTGGGCTTTGTGCTAGTTCCTTTTTCGGCTTCCAATAACTTCTTTTTGCATTCTTCAAGGTTTGTAACTTTTATTCAAGACATAGAAAAGGGCATACATACATACACATACATACATACATACATATATATATATATATACATATATATATATATACATATATATATATATATATATATATATATATATATATATATATATATATATATATATATATATATATATCT
>CATIWQ010648517.1:0-11686 GCA_949673415.1 Euphorbia schlechtendalii
GAAGTAGGAAGTTAAGAAGGCTATTTTTTTTGTATTTTAAAAATTGCATAATTTCAGGAGTAGAAACTTATTCAGACAAATGTTGCATTACACATATTGTTGTCTTTGTGTGTGAGTGTGTACATGCACACCATAGACAAACTGTGAAGATAAATAACACCAAGTGAAAGTCTTCAATGAACAAAAGTCATAGCTACATAATTAGTCGATCAAAAGACAAAGTTCTAGTACTAAAAATAGAATCATGCTTATAAATAGATAGTAACAACATATATAACACAACTCTGAAATTCCATTCGAGAAAGCCATTAACTGGTGAAGTGTGCAACAATAGGTGAAAAGCCACAATCATCATATATTCTTAAAATAATGCTAATATTGTAATGGAAAGATGTAAAAAATAATGATATAATTACACGGTTTGCAGTGAACTTGACTATGACCACTGCTTCAGTTTGGCTAATTACTACGACATCAATACCTAATTTCTTACATTTAGATAAATGAATCAGTAACTAAAATAATTTAAGAGTCCAAACATCTACCAACCCAATCACATATAAACTGATTTTCAGCATTATAAGGAATCAAATTCT
Organism: Euphorbia schlechtendalii; assembly: GCA_949673415.1. NCBI lineage: Eukaryota > Viridiplantae > Streptophyta > Magnoliopsida > Malpighiales > Euphorbiaceae > Euphorbia > Euphorbia schlechtendalii. The sequence continues at coordinate 597 of CATIWQ010648517.1, forward strand.
GAACTTAATAAAAATACAATCAGAGACTATATTTATTAAAATAAAAACAAAGAAACTTAATACAAAACGCTTACAAGCTGCCAAAACTAGAAGAACTAAAAAAATCATAGAGGTTGAAAGACATGGAATTGAAATTATCGAAATGGGGAAAGTTAGGTTTTCAATTACTAACCAATTAATCTTCCAATATTTGTTATCTCTTCCAATTTTTAAAACCTGCAAATGATTTTCACATGAATTCCCGTTAGAAAGAAAGATGAAGATATTTAAGACAGAATAGAAGAAAAGGAAGAAAAAATGATGAACAATAGTTTAACCTAAGTGTAGATGACGTTGAAACTACAAAGAATAGACAAGAAATCAATGGATTTACCTTAAGAGGAGAGGGAGGGAAAAACGAGCAACTTAACCTAAGTGAGCTTAAGAGGAGAGGAAAGGCAGAAGACAGAACTGAAGGAAATTACTTTATATTAGCATGTCCTTAGAGTTAACTTTTAAAAAAATCATTATATTTTAATTCTACATTTTTGCGTCAGTAAATTATCGGACGCTATTTTCCCTCCTAAAATTGCCACAGGCGGGAAAATTTTGCATATGTAAAATTTTTTGTAGCTAAATTTCTTCCAAAACAAAAAGCATCGTTGTGTCGACGCTACTTGCATCAACAACTGTTAACTCTAAATTAGTCGTCACTAATTGGACGCAAATTTATAGCAAATATTTGCAGTATTTCTCATGAGAATTTTCGACTCTAAGTCTACGCAAAGTCATCGCTATTAGAGTCGAATTTGTAATCGACTCTATTTTCGGACGCTAATGAGCAATTTTCTTGTAGTGCAATGGGGGGGGGGGGAATATGTGAACCATACCATGAAACTATTTTTCCAAACCAATAGCCTTATACACCAAACAACCTACCCAAAAATACCTCAACAAAACGGGGTAGCCGAGTGAAAAATAGAATCCTCCTTGAGATTACCAAAGCTATAATGATCAAATCCAATGTCTCGAAATCCTTCTAGCCAGAAACCGTTGCCACTTCCGTATACCTTCAAAACCGATTACCTACAAAAATCCTTGGTAATAAAAACCCTCTCCAAATGTTGGAAATCCAAACACAAATACCACCCCACCTCACACTCACACCACGAATGTTCCATTGTTTTGACTTTGTCCACATCCCAAAGACGAACGATCAAAACTAGATCTATGTGCTACTATGTGTGTATTTGTGGGGTATGCACCTCATCAAAAAGTGTATCATTGCTACAACCCTACTCATCACTGACTGTATATCACCATGGACTGCACAATTCTTGAAACCGATTTTTACTATCTAATACAGTTGTACTACAACACTCATCCAATATATCAGAAATTTTACATATATTCAGTTTGTTTCATTACTTTTTTCTTGGAAGTGAAAATTAAATTAATTAACAATATTAATTAAGTAGGAAGATACGAAGTGGCACCTCTTTTATCTTTTTGGTCAACTTGTTGAACTAAAAGTACATGGTGTTTTAAAAAGCGCTAGGTACTAATCGGGCGGTCGGAGTTTTCAAAGATCTAAGCGGTAATTAATTGAGACCTAGAGACTTAAGCGCTAATGAACGGGATTTAAGCACTAGGCGTATCGGACGGCGACCCTGCGAGATTTTTTAAAATAGTGTAAGAAACTAACTACTATTTATTAATATGAAACTAATTAATTATTAATAATTTAATATTAGCAATGGCTAGAGGTATCATTAATGTTTTAAAAAGAGCTAAGCGCTAGTCGGACGACTGAAGATGAATTGAGACCTAAGTGGGGATTAATCGGGGCCTAGACGGACTTAGACGCTAGTCGACAGGGTTTAGACCCTAGGCGTAATCACACGCAAGACCTTTGATTAAGATGGATGAGTCCCTACTACTCAACCATATCCCTTAAGTTTCAATATTACGGTATTTAATTGCATGAGATAGAGTTAGGAACCAAGAATAAATGAAAAGCTACCAACCCCAACCAACTCAGTTCAAAGTACGTTGAAACAATTTATCGTGACAAGAATATCTCTAACTCAAATATAATAGGAGTCCTAATATTCATAAATGTGTAGTTATTACCCATTAATTTTTGCTGGATGGTTGTTGGGTTCCATTATGAATTATGATAAAAAGAGCTGAGATAAGCTATTTTTTCTATGTTAACACACTCCTTTCCTTCTTCATTTTCTCTCAAGTCTCAGACAAAAAATCTCACTCTATTTTCCCTCTATTTTTATCTTTCGTTTTTTTCTCTTTGTGATTTCTGAAATCCCCAAACCCACCATGGAGAAAACTATGATCATTGAGTATATGAGAATGATCAATTTTTGGAATACAACCTCAAAGGCAGCTTGAAGCCAATATTGCAAAGCTGGGATGGTCCCGATACTAACGAGATCATCGCTTTTACATGGCAACTGAATCATGAGAATTTCCTCTGTTGTTTCTTCCCGGTTGAAGAACAGAAAAGCTACATGTTCGATTGGTCGCTTATATCTTTAGACAAATACATGATTAACATGTTACTTGTATCATGAAATGTATCGAGTGTCTAAATGATGATCCGTTGTATTTCCATGTGCCCGATGAATTCTGTCGACTATTTCGTCCAATGGTCAGATTTGTAAGTGATACTCATGAAATGGGTTTTTGCATTGCACCACTGGAATTGAGATGCAACACATGGCCATATCTGATAGCACTCTTAAAATCAAGACAAGATTTCGCAAGAAAATTGTCTCCAAGCTTCAAACTTACAATTATTAGTGTTTTATGCATGTCTTATATCGACGTCCATTGAAGTTGGTGGTTTGAGGCCTTATTTATCGACCTTCGCAATGCACTATATTGACATGAATCAGGCTAGTGTGGATGCTAGGAAATGAAATTTTTTTGGCGTGAATGTAGCATCCTTAATTTATTCCACATAAATGTCTTAAGTTCAAGATAAAGTTGGCTGGGGATGGGGATTTGGAATACCAACCATGGCAATGACTTTAGCAATAATAGCTTTTTTGCTCGTGTCTCAGTTTTATGTGAAACATAAGATAAGAATAAGCCCTTGGATCAGACTAGCTCAAGTCATAGTTATCATTTTCAAGAAGCAGGGATTAGTGGTTCCGAGTGATTCTTCTTTTCTTTACCGGAATAGGGAACTCAAAGCTTCTATTTTTACTGGCGACTTGCTTGTACACTCCAACCAATTTCTGTAAGTATTCTTGTTCTTTAAGTTTTCACTTCCCCAAACCAATTGCACAAATCTTGTTAGTTTTTATGTTTCTTTTTGTTTGATTTCTGTGTTTGATTGTGGACGGTGTGGAGACAATAACCTGCTGCCTGTTCGGTTTACGCAATCAAAAAGTTATAATATCAAGGATGTTTTTTCATTGTAGCTCATGGTTATATATATAGGTGGCTTGACGAGACGAAAATAATAACAGAAGAGGAACATACCAACTTTTGGAATCCAAAATTGTGGAGGCTAAGCACCGTTCATAAAGTCAAAAGAGTCAAGCTTATATTAAGACTATTGTCTAGCATTGCATTGGAAGTCTTACCAACACTTGCATCTTCACAAATCTCTTAGTTAGCCATCAAGGTAGACAGTTCAATGATCAGAAATATTTACTCATCTTAAATCCCTCAAGCCAGCTTGTCAATATTTTTCACTGTAACCTTCATTATTGGCACTACGTCATAGATGGCCCGTCGCAACCAGAAAGGCTGGTGTTGCATTGAAGTGTTGCGATTTTTGAAGAAAAAAATGATTTTTTGAAACACATTATAAAAAGTGTTCCAAAAGTGTTACAATAGACATGTTTGCTTATCAAATACACTTTCATCGCGACACTCTCAATCTAACCGTTGCGAAAAACACTGTTAATGGTGAAAAGTTGACGGGCGAGAAATCTACCGCTTGTTAATTGACGGAAAAAATAATAAAAAAATAAAAAAGAAAGTCAAAATATATAAATCACAAATACTCTCTCGTCTCCTCTCCTCTCCTTCTGTTCATGCTCTCTCTGAAAAAGATTACCAATCCCATATCTTAGCTCAATCCAAAACTCACTTGCTCGCCATCTCTCCCATAGCTATCCTGGTAAAGCCCCCCTCAATTTTGCTCCATTATTTTTCTACTGATGAGGCTCATCATCTCTGACGAGGCTTGCTACGAGTTCAGTTCCCTACGTTGTGCTTTCGATGACGCCAACACCCAACTTCAAACTAAGTTCAGGCAGGTCCTCTTTCTCTTTCTCACTTTTGATTTTTAGTTTCTCTTGTTTAATTATAGTTAAACACCACAGATTGTAAGTTCTCTAAGCTAGGGTTTGTGGATCTCGGCTACACATTTTGTTCGTGAATAATAATTTGTTTGATTCACTCTCTTGTTGATCTGATTGCGCGCCAACGTAATCTTGACTGAGATTATTTGAACATTTGGAGAGAATATGTTTCATCTTTTTTATTTGTATTGCATTTGGAGAGAATATGTTTCAAATTGAGCAATTACAAAGGCCATTCAATTTTGGTACATCCTTCAATTACTTGTTGCTGGAAGAAATTAAGCAGGAATAGAAGAAGAAATGAATTTGTGATTGGCTCATCTTAATAGAAATTTTTTTGAGGGATACTTCTTTGTAATATGTATCGTGTTCAATTTTTTTACCTATAGCAAACATTATCTCTGTGGGTTACAGATATCTTCTATGTATTGTACAATACACTCATACTCTTGGTTATAATTCTGATTCTTAAGCGAAAATTCCTGTATATATTCAGGTAGAATTTACTAGTTGATACTTTGTTTTATAAGGAAGTAAGGAACCTTGAATGAGGCTTTCATTTAATTAGCCTAATAAACACTTGTTCTTGTTTATTTTTTGAACATATTTTTTGTGAAATTTGAACATGTTACTGTGCACAAGTTATGACTTATGGTCATTGCTTCATTATCATTATGTGTCATGCAGCAACAATGTGGCTTGGATCAAGGATGAAACCTATGTATACACTTATAAATCAAGGGAAAAGCATGAAAATTCAACCAAAATATACTCTTTATTGTTTTGCAATTTCATTGCTATTTGGTTGGTACTTTACTGCTGACATGCACATTTGCAATTGAAACTGGTGGTTGTTTCCATAGAGTACAAATGGTATAACTTCTTGAGTAATGGTTGGTCTAAATTATGCAGGAACCTGAACCAATAAACTGGGATTATTTTAAGAAGACTATTGGCTCTTGCTTTGGTATTACTTCTTGAGTAATGGTAAGCATTACTAGCTTCAGTTTGTGCTTTTTACTTATAAAAGTACTTATATTCTTCTGAATGTGTATGGATTTTGAAATTATTCCCTTGATCCGTTTTTTCAATACATGAGTTACTTGATCTTAGATGTAGTGACAAATAATTGATTAAGGAACTTCATTCAACTACCGAGGCTCGTAATTTACAGGTCAAGGAAGAATTACAAGAAGTCATTAAAATGTTGGCACAGATAGATGAAGACATAATAGATTTGAATGACAAGTTAAATGCTCATGAGGAAAAATTAGAATCCATGAGGATCATGCTCACGAAGCTTCTGCTATTGCCGAGACTCGAAAACTTGAGCTGGAAGAAGCTCACTTGAAACTAAAACAACATGAAAGTATTGTTGAGGAACCGCAAATCAAGTCAAGAGGCTTTGAAAAGGAGACTGGTGGACTGGCTGATGCAAATCTAAAGCTTACTTAGGAACTGCCCTGATATGAATCCAAACTGAGTGATTTAGAAGAAAAACTATCTGCAGCCCATTTAGAGAAGGATGAAACAATGGAACAGTTGTAGTCTTTGAAGAAAGCCATAAAATATTTAATTCTGCATCTTATCTTCAGTCATGGATAATGAATAATTAAAGGAGAACAAGGCTAATGAAGATGTCTTAAAATCTAAGATTGAAAATCTCAAGGCTGGTGTGGAAGAAAAGTCAGCGCTCAAAACCCATCTCAAGGAACTAAAAGATAAATTGGCAACAACTAAGTCATAACTAAAAGAAGAGGTACTATTTTATCATTTTGACAAATTCAAAAGAACCCAAAATTATGCTTTTAAACTTCATTGAAATTCTTCAGCTAACCAGAATATCATTAGTTCATGTTGGTAAAAAGCGTCCAGGCAGCTGCAGCTAAAAGAGAAGCCGAGTTAAACATGAAACTAGAGGATCATGCACTTAAAATTCAAGACAAAGATATACTAAATGACCAATTACAATTTCACAAAGAATTACAACTTTCTCAGAGTGTTGTTTCTGAAAAGGTTAGGCACCAGCCCTTTGGATTAAAATATTTTACTTGAGTACGAAATTTAAAAATACATGTTGGCCAGTACGTTGTTGTGAGTTGTGACATATACCACCATTCTTTAATTGAAAATATTGAAGTCTATTACTTTCAAAATTTGAGACTGAATTTTCTATTTGATGTCCAAAAAAATAGGAAGAAGCAGATTCTCAGAAACATTTAGAAAAAGAAGCAGCTAGGAAGAAATCCCTTCAAGAACTTGAATCTAAGAATAAAGATATCCCAATTCTAGAGGAGCAGGTTAAGGAACTTGAGCAAAAACTGTAAATTGCTGATGCAAAATTATTAGAGTAGGTAAATTCCTTTAAATCGCATGTATGTCACTTACAAAATATGAAATCTTGATTTAGTTTACCATTTGCCTTCTTTACAATAAATAGTATAGGTGTTTCCCCTCATATAATCTGATGTTACCCATACATATAAAAATAAAAAACCTAGGATTTATACCATGCAAATGACATGAACATTTTCAGTTTAGTTACATTTTTTGATGTTAAATGTGTTGTAGAGTAATGAAAGCAATGTGGTAGATAACAGGATGACACAGAGATAAAATCAAGAGACATATCATTTGGGTCATTCACATCTTTGGAGACACATTCACATTTGCAGTTAATAGAGGTTTCTAATGGGATGCACATAAAGTTTATTTTGGGGGTGGCCCTTATATCTATTATCATTGGCATCATTCTTGGCAAATGGTACAATATTTCCTGCTATTTTTTTTGCTTCCCAATATATTCGAGATCTATTTTTTTCACTTTCTCTTTCTTTGTTATTGATTTTGTTTGGTTTTGAATACCTCTTGGACAAGTTAATTCATTTGATATTCTTAGTTATGTGAGGGTGCATTTTATTGTTTAGTTATGTGACAATTCTTTATACTTTTTTGAAAGCTTATGAGTGAAACTGTCGACTATTGAATGTTTAGCAGGTACCTCTATTTCAACCACTAAAAGATGGTGTAATGGTTTCCTAGAATCTATAGATAATATTTGGACCAATTATTGGGAAGGTTTTGTAGACTTCATCATGGGAAAATTATGCAGGTATGCTCGTTAGAGTTCTTTAATGAGTGAAAGGTATAATTTCTCGGGTTGTTTAATCGGTTTTCTTTGATATTAGTTGCCATATACAATACACATGCATGAGTTGGGTGGTGATGTTCGGTTTACTTTTGGCTATCTTCCTAATTGGTAGATACATTTTTTTAGACATTTTCATTGAATGCACAAGTAATACCATGATTTTCCTAAGCTAATAATTGCTTGTTCTGCTAATTGAATAACTTTTCACTATTGAAAACATGTATTAAAATACGACTACATAGCTTAAATAGTTATCTAGTCGGAGTTAGATGTATGGATTTGTATTCTCCAAGCAATCACAGGTTCAATATGCTAATGATAATCCCAGGTTGATTTCATCTTTTGTATAGTTTTTACACTTTAGCCTCCTGTGAGGGCTGCCTAATCTTGCTTTTTTAGTATTTGTTAGGATCTACATTTTTTCCTAGTTCATGTACTTTAGTCTATTTGATAGTGTTTGCTTAAAGTAGAATAATAAGTTATTAATTCAAACTCTGCTCATACATTTTTGATAGGTGCAAGCTTATGGATCTGATGTAGTGGTTTATCGTGTGTGAGATATCCTTAACTTGTGCGGCTGCAATTCTATGGACACCAGCTCGGATAGTGAAGTCAGTAGCCATTTTGTAATTGGAAACACTATATACTTTTAGTCACGATATTTTTAGTTTGTATAGTATTATGTATTTTTTAGTTCTCGTTTGAATTTGTATACAATTAAATATTATGCATTATGAATATGTTGCAATAAGTGCAAAAAGTGTTTCAAATGCGACATAAGTGTTTTTAAAAAAGTGTTGCGAAAATTGAAAATAGTGTTGCAAATATGCTAAAAATGTTATAAGAAAAGTGTTGTTAATGAACAACAAAAGTGTTAAGAAAAAACTAACAGATGATAAAGTTGATGGTGATGGGTATTTTTTGCAACACAACAGAATTCGTTGTAAGTACTAAAAATGTGTTGCGAAAAGTCACTTTTCATAACACATTTCTTAGTGTTTCGAAAACAAAAAAAATGTGTTGCGAAAATGACTTTTCGCAAGGGAAGCATCACCAATGACTTTTTTCACGGAAAAGTATCGTGACAAGTGCTTTCGCAACACTTTTGGCACTTTAGGCAACATTTTTGGTTGTTGCGACAGACCATCTATGGCATAGTGTGGAGTGGTGGTGTGAACATGGGATTTTGCTCCTGACTTGCGAGTTCGATGATGAAGCTATAATTTTTCCCATGTTAGCTTTTTACATTTTGGAGGGTCCTAAAATCGCCTGGATATCATCTGCTTAATTTTTTGAGCATTCCCTTCTTTAAAAGCCCAATTTAAAATAAAAATAAGCCTTTCTTCCAAGTGCCATGTCGTTAATGACATGGCCATATCGTTAACGATATGGCTGATGTTCATTAATGACATTACCTAGTTTCTACAATTTTCAGCCAAAAGGGAAATCTTTGCCAACATGCTCGGATTTTTCTCCTGCAGCACCACCCACACACCTTACCTAGGTTATGTTCCATCCAACATGTGCATTTGGATTGACAAAAGCAAAAAGTAAAGTATGGTCTATCCTAGGACTAGTTTGACTTTGGATTGAAGAGAGCCCTTAAATTGAGAGAGTTGAGTTTCAGAGAGGGGGGAGCTCATTTTCGTGCAAAGTAGCAGTAAGAAATAGAGCTCTAAAGAGAAGTTTGAATTTAAAGTGTTCTTGGTGTTCTTAACTGTTCTTGAGGTACTTAAGCATTTTGACAACTAAGTTAGGCTCTTTTAACTCATATTCAATTGTAGTTCCAAGACTTGAGTGTGTAAATTCATGAATAGGGCATGAACTTGGGGTATTTTGGGTTATTTAGGCAAGTTTGAGGTTTAGTTCACTCTTTTGACATAATAGAGTTACATTTCCTTTCTTCTCTTTTTGAAGTCTAAGTTTGAAGAAGAAGGACATCTCTTCCTTTCTTCTTCTCATTGAGACTAACATTCTGGGATTTTCATTTCCCTTCAAAGAGTAGCCATTTACTCTTCCTTTTTCGATGAAATCGCAAACTGAACCAAATAAACAAGGAGGGCTTTCCGGGGATTTTTGTGGACCTAGCGAAGTGGATTCACGGCAACGGGGTAAGCTTCTGAGTTCATAGAGTCATGTCTCACTTGTTTGTACCATGTATGTGTGCTTGATGTGTGAAAATGTAAAAATATGAAAAATCTACAAAACAGCTTATTCTATTTCTGTAATACTGTTAACGGCATTGCAATGTCGTTAACGACATCAATGCCGTCGTTAATAACATTAGCAATGCCGTTAACGGCATTGCTTTCTATGCAGAACATAGGCTGAATGTTTGTAAAACTTTCAAATTTTGTTTTATGTTTAGGAGGGTTAGTAGTGACCATTCAGACCTAAAATCTGAGTTTTTATGTAACATAATTTGTATGTTTGAAGATTTTATGAACCTGAAATCATTCCGAAAGGCATTCTAGCAGTTAATGTTGGTTCCACTTTACCGGGATATTATTTTACCAACTTTAACAGTTTCCCTTTCGGAACAGGCTTAATAACATTATTTATGTACGTATTTGGAATTAGATTTTTTTTCATCAATATTGTTGCAAAATGTGTTATGAAAACCTCAATGAAGGGAGCCGAAGTTCCCCGAATAACCAACCCAGCAAATATTCACACGTGACATTTTCATTAATAAAATGGTTAAATAACTTATGTGTATAAAATGAACCCCTTTTTACATGAGAAGAAATTTCAAATATATCGATGTTTTAAATTAGACCACTCGAATCTCACAAAAAAATCAAAACAAACATATTTGCAATTGCGTGTGATGTGCCGTATTTGTGCTAACCTTTGTGGATGCAGGTAGTTTAAGATAGATTAATGTTGGGATCAAATTTCCATGGGGTAACGTTTTTTATTTTAAAATCAAATGTAATATTCATTAGATATCGATGTATTCTAGGTGATTGTATTCCTTAGATTTTGATGTATTTTAGCCATTTGTAAACCTCCATCCTAATGATGTAATTAATCCCCCCATATATTAGGTGCATTTAAATTTCCTACATGTTTACTTTCCGCAATTTATTTACCGTATGATGCATGTGTGATAAACTATAACATAAATAAAAAATATCTAGTTTAGTTCGAATATTATAAATGTGGTTTCTATCAAGTATAATTTAACTCAAATGACGACAAAGCAAATAACTCATCCGAACCCAAATCTCTATTCTGTGTTATGTATTAGGCGAACAGATCTAAGTTGTACTAAATATTCTTGGAAGAGTGTTCGCCACTTTTCTATTGATACGTTTAATAATTTGTTCGCAAAATTTGGCTATATATTAATGATGCCAAAAACTTGTTCATGTAAAGTATAGGTGTTGTTAGTACGTCTTATCAAATAGAAAAATGATGATAACTGCAAGTATACAGTTGTGATGTAGTTTTAAAAGATATCGAACCTACAAGGAATGAACCAAGTCTAAAGATCAATAAGGAAGACAGAATAAAGAAAATAAAATAGATTTGATATTTTGGATAGGAGGGTTAGAATGAAGAATGAGTAAATATAGATATGAAAGATTAGAGAATCTAAATATATAGATTTTTCCTAC
>CATIWQ010648536.1:0-12750 GCA_949673415.1 Euphorbia schlechtendalii
ACTCTTTTCGCGTAGAAATCCATCTTTGATCATTTCACTCCCAAGATTCGCCTAGTTTCTGCACTTACATCAAAAACAACTGCACACCACGTGAAATTTTTTATATGAAGTATAAAATGACTCTAAACCACATCATTTTATGAGTAAAAATATCAAGATAATAAGTGTAATTATACACTTATAAACCTCCACAGTAATATTTTTGGGTTGGTCTTCGAGTGGTTTATTAGCTGCTATCTACAACGGGTTCATCCTCAACGGGAGGTTTTGGTTGGTGAAGGTCCATATGGATCAATCATAGAGGCTCTCTTAGATTGGAAGCTAGTGCTAACGGAACTCTACCGAATTTCTTTAAGGGAACACCACACCAAAGGAAGGCACCCATCAACTGGTAATGCTCTTTACTTAGATGCTAGGTTTCTTTTTTAAGTTTTATAAACCTATATGCGTATATGGAACATTTTAACTTAGATTATATCAATCATGGCATGCTCAAGAGATCCTTCGAGATTGATTTTAAGTTATGAAATTTCGCCTTGCAAGTTTACATGTTCAATTATTATCTTGATTTAACTAGCATGTAGTCTGCAAGTACTCTATTGGAGCACTTGCGAGGGCTTGCAGTGAAGGCCCACTAGAGGCACCACACACCAAGCTTGTAGGATAAGGCAAACCCAAATGGGCTTGCCTTGTACGACATACAGCCCATCGAAGCAGGTAGTGTGTGCGAGTTAAACCCGTGAGCTCTTTTACTCCTCTTCTCCCTATATAAAGGAGTCTTCTCCTCCTCTTTGAATGCACTTTTTCAAACCCAATTTTATAGTACTATACTGTACTTAATATTTTTGGAAATAACAAACTGATTAGGATAGAGAAATTAATTAGGTACTAAGTTGACTGTTAATTAGGCAAGTTTTACTTGAGTTTTTTTAAGGGAAAACAGCTCAATTTTATTGAGTTCTAATTAAGTTATGGCTTAGAGTTGGAAAAGCTATATGCTGAGTACTCTATAGTTTATGCGATATAACTCAACATGTGCTGAGTACCTTTTCCTTGGCAAAATATTGCGTATAAAAAAGACACTTATAATATTATGAAACTTGTGCTTTTAGCATTGTCTATGAAGATAAAATATTCCCTTTGATGCGTCTTAGGTAAAAAGCATTGAAATCAAAATGGATATTCATGTGGTCTTCACTTCCAAAAGGTACGAGTATAGAATGTTAGAGACTCCTAACAAGTGTCCAAGGTAAAAAGACATCTTCTGGAATGTGCCATTTTCAATTTCTCTGTGCAACTCTACACCGTAAATAATCAACTAATTGTAGGCTTCCACATTGCATCTCGAGCGCTCCTCTCTCAAATGGATTTTCTTGAAGAAATAAGTTTTTGACACATCAATGATTAACGAATTAATCTTGTACTTCAACCTTCGAAATTGTTGACTCTAAATTTCCCAGAATCTATTTCAAACGGATAGATTTGAAAGTTTTAAAGAGAAGAGATTTTAAAGAACAAGTCAAGAGGAGAACTTTGCAATGGCTACTTCCAGCATCTACAACTATAAATAGAAGACTGAAGTATATGTTCAAACTTGGTGAACCACCTTGAATTTTATAAGGTTTCCATCTTTTTGTAAGAGAGAATTAGATTAGCTTAGAGTTTAGCTAAGCTTAAACATTATAAAAGGATTCAATGCTTTTTATAAGTTGAAATCCTTCATTCTTTAAACTTCTACAAAATCTATGAGTCAGTTTTAGGAAGGTTACTTAAAATTGAGTATTGAGAGGTAGCTAGAATGGAGGGTACTTTTTATAAGTTGTCTACCTACTTTAAGGGCTTCTCCGCCTATTGAAGGAAAGAAATCACTAGTGGATTAAAGTTTGGAAAGGAATCCGGGGACTAGCAGTCCGCTAGGGGTCAAACCAGGATAAATCATAGGTGTACTCTTTCCTTAACTCTTTATATTGCCTTTATAAGTGTTTTTCTCAATACATCATCTCTTGAATTCATATAAATTGCTTGAAAACCAATATAAGATGAGTAAGATTACTCAGCACAGGTTGACGGTAAACTAAATCAGTGAAGCTGAGTAGTTTACAATTTTTAGACTAAAAGTGCACTCTGTTAGATTTGATGTATACCCTAGAGGCAATTAGGGTGACATATCTGTGTTAGTTTATAATGTATAAACAGTTTTAGATTATTGTCATCAATAATAATTTCTAAATTATGTATCTCACTGGTATTATATATATATATATATATATATATATATACACACACACACACACTATTATGCATATGTATATATTCATTGATAAGAAAAAGTTCATCACTGTTTCATTGCGTGAAAGTGCGAGGACATAGTGGGAGCTATGTGGTGTGAGAACTACACACACGTGTTACTATGAATAGTCAAAATATCCCTACTCTTAGTGTGTAACCCAAGTTAATAGTACTTCACAGTACTGAGTAGTTTTGGAAATAGCAAACTGTATAGGATAGTGAAATTAATTGAGTACTAAGTATACTCTTAATTAATAAAGCTAACTTGAGTTCATTCAAGGGAGAATAACTTAGTTTTGCTGGATAGTTAATTAAGTTATGACTTAGAGTAAGAAAAGTTGAGTGTATGCTGAGTACTACATAGTTTAGAATTACATCACTCAGCTCATGATGAGTTTCTGCTTTTATTTAATTAAAAGCACGTTCTGTATGACACGTAGAGACTTAATGACAAATGTGCTACTAACGTTGTCTATGATGGAATAGAATATTCCTTTAGTGCTTTTCAGGATAAAAGGTGCTGAAATTGACAAAGAATCTTGTGGTCCTAACAATTTTAAAAATGTCAGTACGGTTGTCAGAAATTCCTCACTATAGTCCAAGTAAAAGGAATTTCTATTATGCGCCGCGTCTCAAGTGTCTCCGCATAATTCTACCAATGTAAGTAAGGTCATCCAACGGAAAGACTCCATGTTGCATTTTAGCACACCTCTCTCAGAAGCAGATTGCTTGAAGATAAACAAGAATTTGTCAATGGAATTTTATCACGCCTCAAAGTTCAAATTCTAACTCTAAATGTCCTAGAATCTATCTCCAACGGGAAGATTTGAAAGATTAAAAGAGATGAGAAATTGAAGATCAACGATATCGTAAAAGTTTGCAATGGCTACTTTGTAGAGCTTCAAAGTATAAATAGAAGACTGGAGCAGACGTTCAAACTTGGTGAATCACCTTGAATTTCTTAAGAGCTAAAACGCTGCGTAAATTACTTTAGCTTCCAAAGAAATTCCTCCTCAAGCAATCAGAAAACATCAAAAGTCTTATCTGTTTGTAATAGAGAGAAATTTCTTAGATTAACATTATAAGGATTCAATGTTTTTATAAGTTGAATTCAGTTTGCATTCTTATATTAATTTGAGTGTCAGTTTGGGAAGGGTACCCAAATTGAGTTGAGCAGTAGTTTGAAAGGAAGTTACTTTTTGTAATTGTGTATACCCGCTATAAAGGCTTCTCCACCTATTGAAGAAACGAATCACTAGTGGATTAAAGCTCGGAGATGGTATATGGGGATTGGAGGTAGGCTAGGGGCCGAACAAGGATAAATCTCAGGTGTTGACATTCTAACTTTAAGCATTTAGCTTTGTCAGCGATTTGCTCATTCATTTCTCTCTTATTCACATTCTTGCTTGTTATCATATCTGAGCTGAGTAGTCTTACTTATGTAAAGATTAAAGATAAACTGTGCTAGTAAAGCTGAGAAGTTTCTAATTTTTTATATCGCACTCAACACACATACTCAGCATGTATATAAAAACTGAACTTGACGAATAACTTAAAAAAATCTTAAAAGTAACCAAGATAATGTGTTCACCCCCCCCCTCTGCTATTTTTTATAGTCTGTTTACAGATCAACAAGTGGTATCAGAGCAATTGCTCAACTTTTAGACTAATCATCTTTGAGTAAGATCCATAAATGGCTTACAACAACTATGGTTCCAGTTCCATTCAGGCAGTTCTCCTTAAAGAGGGAATATCTGTTACTAGACCACCTCTTTTTGATGGTAATCATTATACTTTCTGAAAAAATAGAATAAAAAATTTCATCCAATCACAAAGCATGCAGGCCTGGCTTGCTATTGATCTTGGTCCTAGAGTTCCCACAGTAGTGAGGAACGGCGTGTGTATGCCAGTAGATCCAGAGGACTACGACGATGTTAACCTAAGGCTTCTCAAAGTGAATGCCGTAGCGATTAATTACTTACACTATGCGTTAGATCTTACTAAGTTCAATAGGTTCTTAGGATGTGAAATAGCATAGGAGATTACCTATGAGAGGATTGACAAGGTCAAGGTGTCAAAGATCAATCTCATGCTGAGAGAGTATGAGATGTTCTCGATGGGTGCCAGTGAGGGTATTCAGAGCATAAATACCATGTTCATTAACATTGTTAATAAACTGAAGAGGGTTGGAAGGAGTTCAACGAGGAGGAGCTCGTGAAGAAGATTCTCCTCACTCTTATAGTAGAGTGGGATTCTAAGAAAAGCGCCATTGAGGAGGCTCATGATCTTAAGACCTACAGCTATGTTGAGCTAATAGGCACCTTGCTAACTTATAAGATGTCTCTAAGGAAATACTCATATGACTCCAAGAGGAATCGAGGCAAGGAGGGAAAAGCCATTATCCTTAAAGAAGATTCATCTAATGAGTCCACTAGTTGCGACTTTGATAAGCAACTGGCCCTTTTGACTAGGCGTTTCAAACTCTTCATTAAGAAGGACCAGAAGTTCAACAGCAAGAAGAAGTTTCCCGCTAAATTCAAGTCAACTCAGCACCGGTGTGGAGCTGAGGAAGGATCGAAGAAGGAGCATAGTAAAGATATCAAGTGCTTCAGGTGTGGAGAGAAAGGCCACATCTAGTCAAGCTGTCCAAAGGCGAAGAAGGACAGGTTCAAGAAGAGGTTCTCCAAGAAAAATGAGCACTTGCTACCACTTGGAGTGACTCAGAAGAATCTTCATTATCTGATGAAGAAGCTATTGATTCGGCCAACCTCTGCTTGATAGCCATTGAAAATAGAGGCCAAGGCTCAACATCTATCTTCGGTAGAGATCATTTCGCTGTCAACTCTGAAGTTGAGCGTGATAAAGGAAAAGCTCCTCAAACTAAGGTACATTCCAAACTTCTTTTATCCATTGACGAATTCACCTACGGTCTCTTTGATGTTATGAAACTGACTAATAAATCAATGAAGAACATCAAAGAGATAGTGAGGAGAAGTGACGATCTGGAAGACACTAATGCTTCCTTATCGCTTGATATCCGCTTTCTTCAAGAAAAAGCTGAGTATTAAGAATGTGCTATCAGCAAGCTTACTAAGCAGTTAGATGAATTGACTACTGAGATAATAGCTTTAAAGAAGAAAGAGGTTCCTCCTCCAGCCAACAATCAAACTCAAAGTAACCAAACTCGCAATTCTAAGAGGAGAATTCCTCTAAATAGAAGAAAGCAAGTAAGCCCAAACCAAAAATGGTGTGCTATTTTTATGGGAAAGCTGGACATGCCACAGTTCTTTGTTGGCATAAAAATGGTTATTACGATGAGTACGAATGGTCAAACCTAAGCACTGCTAACAAAGGAGGACCCAACTAGAAAGCATGGGTACCTAAGAAAATGTGATTGTTTTGCAGGTGAGCCTTAGATTCGCTGATGACTCCCGAATGTGGTATTTAGATAGCGGATGCTCAAGGTATATGATGGGAGATGAAAGCCAGTTCATTTCATTGGAGCGCAAAAGAAATGGAAGTGTCAGTTTTGGAGATAACCAGAAAGGCAAGATTGTAGGTTGTGGCACTTTTTGTGTATCTCCTTCAATCGAGGAGGTTTCTCTTGTCAAGGGTCTAAAGTTCAATCTGCTTAGTGTAGCCGAGCTTTGCAATAAAGGTAGGAAGGTTATGTTTGACTCAGCATGATGGTCAGTAATTTACTGTAAGACTAACTTAACTATACTCTTTGCTCCCAAGATCAATAATGTTTATATGATTGATTTATTACCTAGCTCCACTAACGTTTATCTTGTACCTAAGGAGCATAATTCGTGGCTTTGGCACAGAAGGTTGGGTCATATTAATATGAACATTCTGTCCAAACTAGCCAAAAAGCAATTAGTTATGGGTTTACCCAATATCAGCTTTGAGAAGGATAAATTGTGCTCTGCTTGCCAACTTGCAACTTGGAAAGCAAGTTAAGAAATCATTTAGATCAATAGATCATGTAGTAACTAAGAGACCGTTGGAGTTACTCCACCTTGATCTTTTCAGCCTAGTTCAGCCTATGAGCTTGGGTGGTAAGAGGTACTCATTAGTGGTAGTAGATGACTTCTCAAGATTTACATGGGTAGTCTTGCTGAGTAGCAAAGACGAGACTTATGAACCTTTTATCAAGCTCAGTAAATGGCTAATGAACAAAGCTGGAGATAAAATCTATAGAATCCGAAGTGATCATGGACGTGAATTCGAGAATTCTCATTTTGAAGAATTTTATTCAACGCATGGTATTGACCACAACTTCTCTTCTCCTCATACGCCTCAACAAAATGGGGTTGTAGAAAGGAAGAATAGAATAATAGTTGAGATTGCTCTATCCATGCTGAGTGATAACAATCTACCAAAGTACTTTTGGGGAGAAGTTATTAACACAGCCTGTTATATCTTGAATTGGGTTTTAATTCGCCCAACTCTTGAGAAAACACCCTATGAGCTTTGGCAAGGGTGGAAGCCTAAGATTGCTCATCTCAGATCTTTTGGGTGCAAGTGCTATATTCTTAACACCAAGGAGCAATTAGGAAAGTTTGATCCTAAGTTTGATGAAGGTATCTTATTGGGATACTCAACTAACAGTAGGGCATATAGAATATATACCAAGTGTACCGACCTTTTAGAGGAGTCTATGCATGTAGATTTCGATGAAACTAATATTGCAGAAAGAGATCCCTCTGATGAAGATGAAGGAGTTCCTAAGTTTTCAAATCAACTCAGTATGCCACAAGCAGTGCTATCGAACTTAGCACAGGAGCCCCAGCTGAGGAAGCCAAAGATGACGATGAAGATCTTTCTATCAACTTCAACGATGGCGAAGATCAACCTCCATCGCAGCATAGTTGACTCGAGTCTACCTAGAGAGTTTAGAGTTCATCGCAACCATCCGCTAAACAGCATAGTTAATGATGTTCATAATCATGTGATGACGCGAGGTCAGCTCAGTCAAATGATGAGTCATCCAGATTTCATTTCATTGATCAAACCCAAGAAGTTTGAGGATGCAGAAGGAGATGATTATTGGATTAACCCAATGCAAGAGGAATTAGATCAATTATAGCGCAATGATGTTTGGGATCTAGTTCCTAGGCCTAAAGGAAAATCAATCACCGGCACCAAATGGGTACTCAAGAACAAGATAGAAGAAGATGGGATTGTTGTCAGGAACAAGGCCAGGCTTGTTGCTCAAGGCTACAACCAGCAAGAAGGCATCGATTATGATGAGACCTATACTCCAGTAGCTCATCTTGAAGCCATTCGAATCCTTTATGCTTTCGCATCCCATATGAACTTCAAATTGTTTCAAATGGATGTCAAAAGTGATTTCCTGAATGGATTCATTCAAGAAGAAGTCTATGTTCACCAGCCTCCAAGCTTTGAAGATGCTAAGAATCCTGAGCATGTTTTCAAATTGAAGAAGGCTCTCTATGGATTAAATTAGGCTCCAAGAGCTTGGTATGAGAGGCTGACCAATTTCTTGATAAGTAAAGGCTATGAAAGAGGGAAAGCATATACAACTCTGTTTATCAGGTGAAGGAAAGAAGATGTGTTGCTAGTTTAAATATACGTTGATGATATTATATTTGGAGTAACTGATGAGAAGCTGTGCAAGTAATTCAGCAAGCAGTTGAAGAGTGAGTTCGAAATGTTTATGATGGGAGAGCTCAATTCTTTCTTTGTCTTCAAATCAAGCAAACTGAGGATGGAATTTTCATCAGCCAATCCAAGTATGTAAAAGAAGTCCTGAAGAAATTTGACATGGAACATTCAAAGCCAATGTCCAATCCTATGGCCACAAATACTAGCTTGAGTAAAGATGAAGCTGGTAAACCAGTCGACAGCAAATTCTATAGAGGAATTATCGGTTCTCTTCTTTATCTCATAGCTAGTAGGCCAGACATACAATATGTTGTGTGCTATTATGCTCAGTATCAAGCTGACCCTAGAGAATCTCACTTAGCAGTTGTGAAGAGGATTCTCAGGTACTTGCAAAGCTCAATTAAAGCAGGTATGTGGTATCCTAATAGTTCAGATTTCACTCCTAAGGGATTCACAAATGCTGATTATGGAAGAGACAAACTCGATAGGAAGAGTACAATAGGAGGATGTCATTTCCTTGGAGAATGTCTTGTTTCATGGTACAGTAAGAAGCAAACTTCTATTGTGCTGAGTACAACTGAAGCTGAGTACATGGTAGTAGGAAGATGTGTAGCACAATTTCTTTAGATAAAGCAGCAACTAGAAGATTATGGCATCAATTCTAATTGTCTCGGAGTTATGTGTGATAACAAGAGTGCAATTGACTTATCCAAGAATCTAGTTCAGCATGGGAGAATGAAGCATGTCAACATCAAGCATCACTTCATTAGAGATCATGTGCTACGAGGAGATGTCAAGCTGGAGTATGTTCCATCAGAGGAACAGCATGCTGATATCTTCACCAAACCATTGCCAAAGGAACAATTCTGTGTATTAAGGCAATTGATTGGTATGGCCAATCCACGATGAAGAAGAAGGATGAAAATCTCAAAATTTTGGCTAAGTGTTGGAGATCAAGCATGAGATGACACGTAGATAACACAGTCAAGTCTTTGAAGAATTGGCGTGAGGAACCATTCGTGGTTATTTTTTGAATCTGCATTTTTCAAATTAACGCATGTGAATTGGAAACGTTTTATTTTAATTTTATATCCATCTAAGGTAGTTAATTTAGAGGTCAATCACATCATTCATTATTCATCAGATCTGAGATCGTTACACGTTATCAGGAGAGTTGAGATCGTTTATATAAGTTGAATAATTGAAGGAAATGGGTCACTTACTTTCTACGAATTTGAATCATCAAAGCATTCGAACCCTAATTTCCTCCTCTTTCAATCCTCTCTCAAACTCTCTAAAATGGCAAGAACCAAAAGCACTTTCAGAATCAAGACTACCATGCCCATGAAGATTATGGTAAACTCTCAAGGAAAGATGGAGAAAATAACTCTTGAAGCTGGAACCCGTCTTGCAAAAATCAAGTGGGAGGAGAACTTGGATTTCGATCTAGTATATGAGGTAAACTATGAAACGCTGTTACTAAACAAAACCATGCACCGGGTAATCAAGCAACAACACCTCAGTTCATTTCTAAAGATGGAAGGTCCTGCTATCTCAAGACTCATTAGAGCTTTCTACTCTCATCTGTATCCAATTGAGGGCTTTAATGATGTGCTGTTGATGGATTTTGCAGGGAAACTCACCCTTATTTGCTCCAGGCTGATAAGGAGCATCCTTAATATGCCTAATTCAAGCACTCAGCTCTGCAGATCCGGCGATGAATACGCTGTCATCATTCCCGAGGACTGGGAACTCCTAGCCAACTATGTATCCGGGGAGATTGCTACTAGCGAGATGTCATAGATAGTAAGAATGTGTCATGAGCTGGTAGTGAAGCTGCTGCAACCCAAAACTGGCTCGTTGACTAGCTGCACTTATTTCGAGCATTTTCTGGTCTACCATTGGTAGAGGGTAAGAAACTAAATTGGCCAGTGATAATTCTTCATCACTTGACAAAAGTTACTACCATCTATCACTATGGTTACCTCATAACTGAGATTATGAGGGTAGTGAAAGTTGACTTGGGTGAGTTTCTAGGGGAGTTCGGTAATTCAGTTTTGCTAGTGACAAGAAAATTTGAAATGTCTCACTTCAGCAAACTGACTTACAATCAGGTCCATGCTAGGTACACCATGGCACAACAGAAGTGTATTGAAGTGTGTACCGACAATATTGCCTGAGGACATTAGGAAGGTGGACAAGGATCAATTCATGGTGGATTTTGAGGAGGATAGTAACTCTGACGATTCCTACCTCCTCTGCAGCTCAAAAGGCTACTTCCTCTAACGCCAAGGGGAAGATCCCAGCTAAGTCCAATGAAGCTCCTATTTAGCATCAGAGAAGAAAGATGCAAGCCAAAACCAACACAAAAAGGGAGGAGGAGGCTAAGGTGTTAGCTGAGTAGTAAGTTAAGGCTAAGGAGTCTCTACACTACAAGAAGAGCAAAATGGTCTTCTCAAAAGAATTGAGGAGCAGAGTGAGGTTAAGAAGTCAAAGGAAGAGGACCAAGATGTGTCCAACGCTACTGAGGATATTCCAGATGTATTTACCAAACTTAAGGGCACTCAACATAAGTGTTCTACTACCATAAGGCCTCTACAGAAAAATGTGTGGGTCGTAAGTAGTAAGGAGGATACTGGAGAAACCCTTACCTTGATCCTAAAGGAGTCTGATTCTCAGGACCCCAGCATCCCCACTCCCACATTCACTCATGTTGAGGAGCCTTCTTCTCAGCATGAGCAACCTCAGGCTGACCCATCCTTGGGTCAATCAGCCAACCTAGAGGTTCCTGAAAATCCCACCTTCTCATCCTTTCCTGTAAATCCTCACAACCCTTCCCTTGTAAATTCTCTATTCCATCAGGTTCTACTCTAGTAGATTGTTCGCCACTTTTTTACTGATAAGTTTAATAACTTATTCATGAGATTTTGCATTAAAGGACAAGTGTTGTCAACACCACTTATCAAATTAGAAAAATGATGATAACTATAAGTATACAGTTGCGATGTAGTTTTAAAAGATATTGAACCCACAGGGAAGGAACCAGCTCTAAAGATTAACAAGAGAAACGGAACAAAAGAAAATAAAATAAATGATTTTATTTTTGTTGGGTAGGATGGAATATGACAGTGGGTAAATGTATATAGATCAGAGTAGAAGAAATCAGTATAGATTATTCCTACGAACAAGTATAACAAAGAAAACATGCAAAATCAACAAAGATATTACGTACACTAGACTAATTTAACAAATTCGGTTATAGATATTCAAATATTCAATTATTCACTGCAGAGCAACACATGAAATGACTTTTCTAAATGTAGTGCAACCGAATTAAGATGATTATATAAACTTGGATAATAATACTACTATGCTTAGTATGGGTCGCTCTCACATAGCCATATTTAGCAAGTTACCATTCCAAAAATGTTGGATTACTAAACAGCATTATAATCACAGATCCAGTGATTATACACAATCTCGTTAACCCTGAAACTACTCTTAAAGTTAACTTAAAAGAATATAACTTGATTAATATAAAAGACTCAACACGAAATACACATTATGACATATAGACATATCATTAACTTCAAAATAGAAAGTATAAGTAGAAAGCAAAGAAAAGTTGTAAGGTATGTGATTGCCACTTTTCCACTGATAAGTTTATTCCCTTTATGCATGAAATTTGTGAGGGTTTGGAGCCCTATTTATAGAGTTCGAAGGGTTGCGTCTATCCAAAAGAAGGGTTGTGTCCATTGGTGAAAGATCGCTTCTCTTCATTGTGATTGGTTGAGAAGCTTTGATATAATCCACAATGGATAAGCACCTTTTCATGATTGGTTGACTCTTGATAGGTGTCTATTCGTTGGTAGTTGATGGCAATTGATGGCAGTTGATCATGCTTATCTGGCGGTTGTTAGTTAAAAAGATAATACCAAAAAACCGTCTATGTCGTGATCGTGAATCTTTGATTGGCAATCTTCTGTTTCTGAAGTAAACAAGTCACGACCGTGAATGATTGTCGTGACCGTGAATTGAGTTTTACTCAGAATTCTTCTTGTGACTTCACCGATCTTCGACAGCTTCAATCCTAAGCCAAATCTTTAAGTTCCACGCATCTTTTTGCACCTTTTTCACTCTTTTTTCATAGAATTCCACTTTAGCTCATTTTACTCCTAAGATTTACCTAGTATCTGCATTTACATCAAAAACAACTACATACCACGTGAAATCTTTTATATGAAGTATAAAAATGACTAAAACTACAGTGTTTATTATATAAAATTTATATGATAATAAGTGTAATTATACACTTATCATACCCCCACACTTAACTTTTTCCTTGTCCTCAAGGTAAATTCTACAGAAGTGTCTAAAATTGGTAAACAAGTTCGTAACTTATTTGGCGAAAGACTATTGCAGTGAGTATCACATTCCACGTTGCAAAAGATTTCAAGAAGAAGTTCAAAATTTCCCACAAATTAGTAATGTGAAATTTATATAGCTTAGTTGAATACCTTTGTTCTTAATGGAGAGTCAACCGAATCGCATCTTCATATAAGCGCTATATGCATACTCAAATATTACCTTCTCTTAAGTATAGTATAAAGTATAAAGGACATAAAAAGCACACTTTGATTAATTTCTCTCAAGGCATTTTTAAGTAACCAAGGATGCTAAAACACTCTCAGTGGTTGCATTTTATGATCCATACCACTCTCCCCTTTTTTCAGTGGTTGCATTTTATGCTCCATACCACTCTCTCATTTTTTTTCTTTTAAGCATATGTTTTTGAAGTACTTTGTACTTTGCACCCATTTTTCGTGCTAT
>CATIWQ010648674.1:0-19212 GCA_949673415.1 Euphorbia schlechtendalii
CCGATCTTAAACGTTTTCGCCTTTTTCTCTTTTTAACCTTTTTTCCGGGTCCCAGACCCGGTGCTTTTCCTTCATCTGTTTTCAAAACACCCCGGTGGACCGCGCCTATGAACCCCCGCGCGCTCTCGGCCCACCGCTCCGTGTCGCCCGCTCACACATGTGGATGGAATTACAGCCTCTAACCCAACAATACCGCAATTTAATCATATGTGGGAATTTCAACGAAGTTCTAGACAATTCGGAAAGATCGAGGCAGCGGGTATCACCTTTCGTGGCTCAATTTTAGGATTTTGTATCTCAATGCGATCTTCATGATCTACCACTACAAGGCAGGGACTATACTTGACACAAAAAGCAAGCTTTTTCTCGAATTGATTGTGTTTTAGCTAACTTGGATGTTATTGATCTTTGGCCGACTATGACTGCCTCAACAATAGATTCCACATTATCTGACCATCTACCGATTCTTTTTCGATCCAAGGAACTAATTACTAATGGTGCGAGGCCGTTCCGATCTCTTAATATGTGGTGGGAACATGATGAATTTGAAACCTTCGTTAAAAGCAATTGGGTTAGAATTTGTCATTCTTTTCGGCATAAGGACATAAATTTCAAGCTCCGATCTCTTCGAAACTCAATTAAGCCGTGGAATGCTTCTCACTATGGCAATCTTGAAAGACAAATCAAAGATGTGGAAGCTTCAGATTTATCTCTCAAGTCAAGCTCAGCAAACCGTCCATTAACAGCCGTGGCTTCCTCTCTATTGGATTCATCTAGTTGTGAACTCGCTACTCTCCGTAAGAATTATGAAAGCCTTCGGTACCAACAATCGAGGGTATCTTGGAAACTTTTGGGAGACAGTAATACATCATTCTTCCACCGTACTGCTTCATCCCATCACCGTAACAACTGAATTTCAACTATTGAAATTAATGGGAATCTTATCGATAACGTGGCAAGTATCACATCTTCCATTCGATCATTCTATAAAGAACTTTTTGCTGCTGCCTCGGCTGTCCCCTTTTCTATATCTCGGCTAAACTTTTACAAGGTGACGAGATGTCAAAATGAGAGCCTTATCATACCATTTTCGGAGGATGAATTTCGGGTGGTAATCAACAATTGTGGCAAAACTAAGCCACCGGGACTCGATGGCTTCAACTTCTATTTTTATTCTCGAGCTTGGGACTTCATGAAAGATGAGATTGTGAACATTTTTGTCAACTTACACGTGATAGCAGCCATTCCCAACTCCATTAAGAGTTCATACACGGTCTTGATACCGAAGGTGGCGGGTTTAGCGGCAATTTCTAACTATCGCCCGATTGCTCTCATTCACGATATTTATAAGATAGTCGCCAAGGTGCTAGCCATGAGATTACAACCGATACTTCCATTATTGATTTCTGGAAACCAGTTCGCATTCATCAAAGGTAGAAGTATTCATGAGTGTTCATTCTTAGCATCGGAGATAATTCATTCGATTCATAAACAAAGTCGCTCATGTTTTGTTCTAAAGCTCGATTTTCAAAAAGATTTTGATAGTATTTCTTGGGCATATATTGACTCGGTGCTACTTGAGATGGGGTTCGATTCAAAGTGGATATCTTGGTTGTGAAATTGTAGAGAGAATTCAACCACTTCGATTCTTATTAATGGGTCTCCGTCTGAGCCAATTAGCCTTTGGAAAGGAGTTAAACAAGGGGATCCCCTTTCTCCATTCATCTTTGTTTTGGCGGTAGAGGGACTGAAGCGTTTATTCGATCTCAGTATTTCGGAGGGATTGCTATCGGGTTTTAAATTGGAAGACTCGCTTCCAGATTTATCATTACTTCAATTTGTTGATGACACCATATGCTTTCTCCCGACCGATGTGGAAGTAATTCCATCGCTAATACATATTCTTAAATGTTTCGAGTTAATTTCGAGGCTATGTATCAACTATCTTAAAAGCTCACTTCTTGGCATTAATGTATCGGATTCAGTTTTAAATTTGGACGCATCTCATCTCGGGTGTCAAACTGGAAAATTCCCAATCAATTATTTAGGGATTCCTCTGTGCTACAAATGAATGTCAGTCAGCTGTTGGGAACCTCTAGTGTTGAAATACAAGATGCGATTAGCCAATTGGAAGGGCAACTACTTATCATATGCGGGTCGGCTAACTCTCATCAAATCGGTACTTGCTTCGCTTCCTATTTATTTTTTATCACTTTTTAGATTGCCTAATGCTATTAACTCTAAATTGATGAGTTTAATGAGAATTTTTCTATGGTGTGGCAATTCGAGCGCGAATGGCATTTGCAAAGTTAGCTGGGATACGATTAAACTTCCTAAACAACTTGGCGGTCTCTATATTCAAGACTTCAAGCTTGTTAATTGTAGTTTACTTGTGAAATGGATTTGGAAGATTAGACAATCCAACCGAACTCGATATGGTTTCTCCATTGCGTCGGCAGGTATGGTTTTTTGTGTTGGGATGATTTAGCATCGGCAAATTATCTTGCTTATCCCCCGTTTGGTTCGATGTTGTCTTGTGTTGTATTTGCGATGTGAGATTTTGGGAATTTTTTCGAAGTAACTGCCGAATCAAATTAGAGAATGGGTCTTTGGCATCGTTTTGGAATGATAATTGGATGTTGAACCAAACTCTGCGATCCTTATTTCTGGACTTATATGCTCTATGTAATATGTCGAATTGTTCCGTTGCTTCGGGTTGTGAATTTATTTTCGGATCTAACGCATTTTCAAGACCATTTTGGGTTAGGAATCTCCGCATATCATCGCAAGAGAGGTGCACTCATTTGAGGACATGGATTTGTACCGCCTGCCCTAGCTTGATTTCGGTCTCGGGGCCGCCCATTTTTACCACTTCCGACAATATTTATCTTTGGGTAATCGGTTGACAAAACGCCTACTCTTCAGCCTCTTTTTGTTCCGGGTTCTATCAAGGTTGGCCTCGTCCAAGTAAAGACTTCAATTGCGCTTGGAATCTGTACGCAACACCAAGAGTTCGTTTCCTTAGTTGGTTGATCTTTCACGAATGGATCCCAACACGTTCCTTCCTCTTTACTAGAGGTTGTAATGCTATTCTAGATGATCGCTGCCCTTTTTGTTTGGTTCCAGAGACAATTGATCATGTTATCTTGCATTGCTCAAACAGCCGAACTTGGTGGCTCTCGGCTTTGTCTCGGCTTGTTATTCCGATGCCTTTGCCGAATACCGCGGCAGGTTTCCTTGACATATGGTGGGCTCTTTTTAAAAATGGTCTACCAGGCGAATTTAGTTTGTCTCTATGGTTTACAATAGCATGGTTGATTTGGAGGAGACGTAACGACAGGATCTTCAATGGAAGCACTCCAACGGATGATATTTTTACTACAAGCTTACATTTATGTTGGTTTTTCTTTAAATGTAATCGTCACGAGATTAGCGTTTCAATTTCAGATTTGATTATTTTTCCAGGAATCATAACTTGTATTGACTCTTTGTAAATTCTCTTCTTGAGAATTTTTAATTATTAATCTAATGAAAAGAGGGATTGGTGTTTTGTAGGTAAATGGATACATCAACTTAATTAGGATGTTTACCCCAAAATTTTCACCCACTGCAATCTTTTTTCCGTTGGAGGAACACATAATTCCTCCAAAGATTTAAAAAAAAAAATGACCCGTAGCTCGTGAAATATTCAATTAAGCACTTCTAAATCTCTCTCTTTAGAAGAGGATTGACAATTTGACATATTCTTAAACAATGGCCGCCACCAAAATGTCTTGTCAATTGGGTATTCTTTGTACTTTTTGTGTGGCATTGCAAGTCGAAGGGCCCACCATTCACCATTGGCCACTTCTTTCTAAATGCTTCCAAATTCTCCTGGTAACGTATTACGTGTACCAATTGATTTTTGCTTCTTTATCTATTTTATAATAATTTTTTTATTAGCACCAATAAATATCACGTGTTACAGCACTTCAATTCCCAACTTAAGAGTTCTGAACTATGAATAATTGAAAATAGAGGATGGATGAGATTTGAAGAAAAGATGTACTTTCTATGTTTAAAAATTATGTTCATAATATCTCAAATTGAAATACTTCATAAAAATTTGTTTATACACATTTCAAAGTTTCAACATTGTTAAACAGTTGAGTATCGTGATTTTGTGAACAAATACATTTTAAATTAGCTTAATTTATTAAGGTCAACTGGAATTGCAGCTAGATAAGAGAAAAATAAAAATTAATTAATTAGAAATTACTAAATTACAAATTATACATAATTGCATATGAGTTTTGTAATAGAAATTTAATAACCTTTTTTCGAAATTTAAGATAAAAATTTATTTCTTTTCAATTATGTTTTCTTAAACTTGTCCAAATATATTAGTCCATTCAAAATTTATGAATTAAAACAAATAACATCTTTCTTCTCAAATGTCACATAACAGATACAAAATAGTAAAGCTATTTGTAAGGGTTTAAATTAGTGTAATTAATTCGGGTGAAGCAATTTAGCATATTTACCATCATAGCTTAACTAGAGAAATACTGTAAATGGTAGTAATTTACTTCCTTCCAAAATTATCAATGGTCTCACAGCTTGGTCTTCAAGAAAAGTACGTAGCCAATTTTGCTAGTCAAAACATTATCAATGGCCTCCCAATTCGTCAACCCATATATGTATGTATGTATTTGAATAATGAAAAATGCCATACTAAATTGTTTGCATCTTTGAAGATAATAATGGAAATATTCAACACAGATAAAATAAAGAAATACTGCATCCGCTAAAATACAAGCAATAATTTGCGAAAAAAAAAGCATAAAAAGATTTTAAGAATTCTTGGAGTTTAACACTATTTTATTACCAACATATTATTATTATTTTTACTTACTATTGATAAAATTAGAATTATTATTGTTTTAGTTTTTAATAACAATCATTTTAGATTTTTATCAAAATCTATAACATAATTAATGCATTACTAAAATTATTAATTTATTCTTTTTACTTTATTAATTTATTCTCTTTCTTCTTAATTATCAACTTATAATTTTATTTATACTTAATCTCTCTCCTAATTAATTTAAGGGTAAATTAGGAAAACATTATTGAAAGTAATATTGACATTTCAAAAAAAAAAAAAAAAAGTAAAGGAACTAAAGTAAAAACTTTAAAATCACTAGTATTGGGAACCAGAGGGAGTAACCGCCTAATCAAAGGTGGATAAATATGAAGTCAAATTCCCCTACATGTAGAAGAATCAGTGATCGAGGTTTAGCTCTAACAACTACGCAACATGGTTTGTGTATAGAGATTATATAAACAAGTCTAAAAGTACAAAAAAACAATGTACTGCAGATAAAACATCGGACGAAAAACACTACATAACACAAACAAACTAAATTTATTTTTATCGCAAGACTAACATGCCATCGCAAAAGACTGAATAAAAAAAAGATAAACGTTACAAGCTATATTTTCTTAACTCATAATTAACGATTTCGAAAATCCATGGTCATAAGAATACATTCTTGCATCATAACATCATTCAACATGTGTTGCAAAATTGAAACGATCTCGTTGAATGAAGATAGATCTCAATATTAACCGTGAAAAATTATTAAATATCTTGTCTAAAAGCATGTGACATTTAACCCAATTGTTACCTCGTGAAATGAGAAAGATAATAGGTGCAAACTATTTTCAACCAATGGATTGTGCATAAAAAAATTAAAAAATGACAAGTGTTTAACACCTTTTATTATTTATACTTTGTAGCATTTTTTCAGATTCAACTGGGATTAACTAAATTTGTATATTATTAAAAGAAACTGAATTTATATTTATGACAGAATTATAAAAATAATTGAGTTGTCTTTCAGGATGTTCAGTTTCAATCACATTAGATAAGGCAATGCACCCTTTGTAGTTTATTTTTTCATATTTTTAAATAAATAACTAATTCTTTTGTGAAGATATGTTTGCTCATGATTAAGAGGTAAAAACCTACTTAAAATACGAGAATGTAACAGGAATACATATTTTCTTATCAGCAATTTTTTTTAGAGTTCCACTTTTTAATAGACGCTTTTACAAGCAATAAACATGGTATTGGATAAAAAAAGTATAATCTCCTTGTATTTTGACTTAATACATTAGTACCTCCCTGTGTTATTGAAAATTACCTAGACCTCCTCGTATTTTGTCATTGTCATACTATAACCTCCTTGTATTTTATATTATCCTTTTTTGTATTGAATTTCTTAACATAATATAAGCTTAATGCATTTACACCCCTGAACTTGTCCAAAAAGGGCAGTTACCAGTCTGAACTTTGAAATATGACAGATAACCCCATGTACTTGTCTAAAACGCGTCACTTTACCCTCTTTTGCTGACCTGGCTGGCTACGTAAATGACCATCAAAATACATGCGCGTAAAGTATATTGGTGGAATAAAAAATGAATACAAAAAATCCATAACATTCTTATTCTTACAATTCAAAATCCTTAATATATGTTCTTCATCTTCTTCAAAACTTTATCTCTATTCTAAATTTTTTTTCAATTAATCATAATATTGTATCAATTCTTGACCCGTCATGTTCATCTTCTTATTTTTGAAACCGATATTTTTATGAGGGGGCAAAGTGATACATTTTAGACAAGTACAGGGGGCTATCTGTCACATTTGAAAGTTCAGGATGGCAACAGCTCTTTTTAAACAAGTTCAGGGGGGTGTCGATGCATTAAGCCCATAATGTATGTTCATGTACAAAAATTAGTCTTATATATCATATTTTAAAATGTTAGGAATTAAAATGACTCTAAAAAAATTTTTAATGATATATTATCCCTTGAGATCATACACTGAAAGTCATAGAAATGTCTTGCAAATAAAAAAATACTTTTGATGATTATAGGTCTCGTAATAATAACAAAATGAAAGTAAATTTACTAACAAATACTTATTATGTTAACAATTTTTGTACAAAAACACATAATTTAAGATACAAGGAGATTATAGTTTGACAATGTCAAAACACAGGGAGGTATAAGTAATTTTTAAAACACGGGGAGGTACTGGTGCATTTGATCAAAGTTTAGGGATGTTATAATTATTTACCCATTGTATTGCCATCTTTTAAGATGTTTTATAAAATATAAATATTCAAATATGGATAAATCTAATTTTTTAAACAATTCGAAATAATTTTCATGTTGTTTTTTTTATATTTGCTACACTATACTCATTTTATCCGCATATATATCATAGTGGTAAAAATAATTCATTCTGAAGAATTTATTAGACCATGGTTTTCAGAACCGGACCGGTTATCGAACCGGTGAAGAGGGTGGTTCATGCATTTAAGGTTCAACTGGATTAAATCGGTGGTCGAACCGGATTTTCTAAAAATTGAAAAAATATTATTTAAGTAAGATATGGTGAATTTATTTACACAATACATTAAATAAATAAAGTAAATAATTAATTTAAAACTAAGTAAAAGTTTTATATAGATATTATAAAATAAATATAATACAAATGTGTATCAAATAAGTGTTGTAGTTGAGTGGTAGACATAATAGATAACAAGCTGAAGGTCCTGAGTTCGATTCCTGCATATTGCAAAAAATTTAAAAAAATCATTTTTAACAAGTATAAGTGAACCGGCCGGTTGGAGCAACCGGTTTCCAGTTCAACCGGGTCCGACCGGCCAGTTCAACCGGTCAACGTCCGGTCTTTGACCAGACGTTGAACCGGGTGAAAACCGACCGGACCAATGGCCGGTTCCGGTCAGACTCGGTCCCGTCCGGTTTTCAAAACCATGATAAAAACCCTTCATCTTAATGTTGAGAAGATACATTCATAAAACGAATGCGATCTATCATATCTTCTATGCTCATGCGTAAGATATTGCACATATCTTAATGACTATCAAATCCATAATGGGAAAGAAAAACATTTTTTGCGAATGATGTGTGGATGAGTGAGCTAGGAGATTAAGAGAGACATCTACCTGAGCTGAGGATAGCAATTCTGGCGAAAAGCGAACGTAACGATGACTTCCATAAACTGCAGAACTTACATCAAACCCACTGCCAACTTTCCCTTGTGCAATGCAGTGGGCAGTTTGAGCTATTATATGCACCACATCAAGATCACTAGATTCCTCGTCTTTACTTAGAGATAAAAGATTAACGACTCCAAGATAATGAAGCAAAGCAGCAACAACAGCGGTGGTCATTGCCGCAGACGAACCCAATCCAGTTTTAGCCACTTCAGGTTTGCAGTTCCCTCCATTTGCTTCCTCTACGTTGTAGGTGATTGATGTGAATGGAGGAAGTGCAGCCAAAGCTTCTGGTGTTAAAGGGAGTCCGCGTGCTTCAATCTGAAATTATTACGAACAGTGACTATGATGTAAACTCTGGGTAAGATTAGTTCATTCAAACAGGACAGATGCTTCATCCATTAAACTTCTCACCCACCATCACGAAAAAAATTGCTGGGCATTATTATTATATGATCAGAAATTACCACACGATTTAATATCAGGATAATAGGCAAATCAAATTCAAAACATATTCACTCAATTACTCATGCCAAAAATAAGATTCCAAAACAAGATTTTGATGTGAGTACCTGATTTCGATAGGAATAGAAATCATTGGAGCCCAAAATAGTAATATCGAGACCTGCATGACTAACCAGGTCACATCTTCAGATTTTTTTAGAAACAAGATTTTGTACATCCTAAAGCAGAAAGAAATAATATACATTACCTTGCAAGAGTAGCTTGTTTATTGCATCCCTCTTATCTGTTTTCAGGGTTGCGTGTGCTGCTGCCACAGCATATTGTACCGCTTGTTCCACAAAAGGGTTCCGTGGTTGGCTGGATGTTTAGCCAATTAAGTAAACATCAGAATATAACAACTAAAAGCAAGTTTTCCTGACTATTAGCAATGAGGTTCATTTGAACTTGCCATTCATATGGCAGATTACAACTGCATGATCAAAGGTACATAAAATAGATGTTCATTGCACCCAAATAATAGATTTCATATAAAATCTGTAAAACTTGCCTTGGAGAGACACATTCTAGAATTAAATTCTTCATTGATAATTTGAATGTGCTTTCTCTAGAGAGTTGGGGAGATGTTAATTTCACATCAGTCCATGCCTGAAACGTGGTTACAAGGAAAAAATAATTCAAAGAGAATAATGCACAATTGATACACATAAAGGGAGAAAGTTGTCAGAATTAGACATACCCATGCCCAGCTATGGGGCTTGATCGCATCATGAAGAGGCTTCACAATCGCATAAAATCGAGCATCTGTGCTGAGTACTATCCCAGCATTGGGTCTTTCCAGTATGAGGTAACCCCCAGTCATCAATACCTTACCAGGAGCAGAAGCAACTCTGTGACATATATATCAACCGAATGAGCAAATAGCATAACCAAAGTACATGATCTGAAACAGGAACCATGAACAAAATTGAATCTTGAACCGGTTCAATGGCCCTCGAAGAAGAGGATCAAGTAAACATTGAAGCTCAATGAATCAAAACTTACACAGCCATTGCTTTCGTCTATATAAATACTGAAATTGCAGTCTGGTTTTCTGATAGGCTGCACACAACCTGAAAAGAATGTCGTTGACGAAAATATACTAGTCCGAAAGAAATTACACAGAAGAATCTAGTTCCTGTACATATCCAAACTGAAGTGTTTCATCAATTGAACAAAAAAAAGATGATAACGAAGCATTGAGCAATTCCTATTGCAACGCCGCATAAGTGGGAGTAATGCAATGGTTAAATAAAAAAAATCAGGGTTGCGATTACCTCACGGGAACTGAATCAATTGCAAAGTCGAATCCTTAATAGAGTAGGATTAAAAGCTCACAAAGATGTAGACAGAGAGGAGAGAGAGCTCAGAGGTTCGAATTGGTAGAGAGGATCAGGAGAAGCGACAAAGTCGGAGGCAGCAAATCGGCGGTGAGTTTAGTGGAGGCGTCTAGGTGGAGTTGGGAAAATGAAGTGGAGGAATGGAAAACGATAAAGTCAAAGTCATGTTTAGACTGCGATCACTGTGATGGCTCATCATCCTTCTCCGCCCCACCTACCTACCTTTGCCTTTTTATTTCTTTACTTTTTTATATAAAGATAATTAAATTGTGCTCATAATTAATTTATGAAATTTTAATGCTAAATAATAATGATAAATCATTAACAGATTATTAAATTAAAATAATGAAAGATAATGAAAAGCAATATTCTTTTAGTTTTATTTAAGCAGGTATGAGTGCTTACTAGTTTGTAGATACAATTTAGTTTTATTTGCTCACAACTTGAAGTCAGGGTGAATGTTTGGTTGTAAGCAACTTGAAGTCAGGGTAAATGTTTGGTAACTCCTCCAATTATTATTTTTTTTGTTTTACAGGCATCAAATTACTAGTTATTCTAGATACAATAAAGAGGTTGAAAATATCACCAATAAAAAAGAGATATTGAAAACATTTATTGGCTTATCTTGAACCAATTAATAAAAAGCACACATGTAAACACAAATATATTAGTAATCAAAATCTAGTATTGGATTGTAAGTTCAAACCATATAATGAATAAATTTGATAAAACTTCACATTATTTTTAAAAATGCACAAATATAATTTAAACTCCAATAATTTAGTAAAAAGTTTACCTAATATATAATGGAACCATGTTAATATTCTACTTCCATGTGAACGTTTTTCTCATGGGATCCCTCTGATTATTGTTTTTAATAATTAACTGAAACAATCCACGGTCAAATATATTTATCCTATAAAGATTTTGGCTTTAAAATCAAGAAAATGTACCTGTAAAAAGATAAAATACATATCAATTGACTATATTTTAAAAAATTCAAACGACAATGTAATAAAAAGTGTCCGCTCCCAAGTTCCAGTACATGGTGTCGCGGGAACCAAACGGGTGTGCCTGCAAGACAACAACGATGTTGGAGGACTAGGTCGGGGTTATCCAGCGTAGTCACTCTGATGCCTAAGTTAGTACTCAAAACACAGGTTAATAAGAATATAAGTATTGAGTGCGATACAGTGATTACCAATCTCCATAGCAGAGCAGCTCTCTTTCATATATGGGCTAAGGTGATCATTGTAATTAAAGCAGCGGTTACATTTGGGCTCTTAATGACACCATTTTTAATAGCATGCAATAACTATTTTATCCACTGTCACATAACTCTTTCTGAGGGTGTCATGTGTCTGCATCTTTATGAGCTTCAAATGAATGAGCCACATGAACCTGTGGACTAATAATCACTATTCTTTTATCCGTATACGAGAGAAAAACAACATCTAACGCGTCACTTTTCAAAAAATACGTGGACTCGTGATTTCAGATTAATTGACCAAAGACTGCAAGCAACCAACCACATAAGTAACTCAATTCCCCCCCATTCGCAGTTAAATCATCTTCATGCGTGCCATGCCAGTGAAGCTCATACACAATTGGATTTGACAATCAAATATATATTTTTTATATAGACCAATCTAGTTCAAGCTCATACTTAAAAATGAATGAATATATTTTGCAAAGTGATATTGTGTCTTTAATATATTAATCTATGTAATTTTGATATAAGTATTTATAATTTAGCAAACTTTGTAATAGAATCTAAATATATATTCATTTTGACGCCATTATATTATTGTTAAATCGAATATAGTCCCGCTCGGCAAAAGTGTTGCAGTTTGTTGTTGTTGATTCCCTTTCCCGAGAGGACAAAAAATGTCTGTTATTCCTCCATTGTTACTGCATTGGATGTATGACATAAAGTAGGTTGATGTGTGATGGAATATGCCAAACAACAGGAGCTCGTTGCATAAACATTTTTTTAAATGTAGGACAAAAAAGGTTTAGTATTGTAAAGCTGTTTTAGTAACATAATTTCGGATGACAGATTGGAGAAAGAGAGTTACATAGCCAATATGCATAAATAGACTTGGTTTTGACATTGAGCGCAGTTGTTGATTAGAATTTATTTTTGCTGAACCACAGAACTTCATGGGATAGATTGCACGATTTTGATGAGGGCATTGAAACTGCTCGAAGAACTAAAAGGGAAGGTTGAGTTATTTAAGGGAACTGCAACTGATGATGAAGGTGTTAAATTTCTGTATAATATAAATCCAACTGTTACACTAAGTTAAGGATGTTTTGATCAAATGGTTGATAATATTATTTATACTCTTATTACCGCCATTTTCTTTGTATGCTGGTAAGCTTTTAAATCGATCCCCATTTTGAGAGTAGAGAGCTAATGCTGCATAAAGTTTGCTGATTTTGGCCTCTTCCTCTTGGTTTTAGTTGCCGTTCGGTAGATTAGTAGAAGAAAGAAGTTTCAGAGTGAGCACTTCATGATCCTACTTTCTCAGTTTTGAAAAGCTCCTAATTATTGCATTAATACATATAACTCCAATATCATCCATCTGCCAAAGAGATCACGCTCTGTTTTAAGAAGTAAATCCATCTGTTATGTTTGTCTCTAAAAAGTATTGCAGGCAGGACTTTGGTTAGGCACAATTTTTCGAGCATAATTGACAGAATTAGAGGTTGAAGCCCCTTAGTCAAGGTGATATCAATACGAATACAATATCATAAGCCTTTAAATTGCAAGTGGAGGAATTCTCTCTTAACAGTGAATTAATTGCATTTGCAGAATACAGCCTAAAGTTGCAGAACTTGTGTATAACATTAAGAGCCTGATTGTTGTAAGGGTAGCATATATGCTTTCAAAGATGTGCGAAGTTTCGAATTTTGACAGAACACGGAATAGAATTCAAATACATTCAAATGTGTTTTGAAAATAGTTTTCAAGCATATAGCTCGACACATTAAAGTTGAGCATTAACCACAGAATTATTAAAAATAAGTTATCATAACTTGAATTTTAGAGCATGGAAGACCAACAAACATTCATCGCATAAACTTCGCTGCACATATTAGGTCCCTGCTGATTATTACTTGAATTAAAAGACAGGTGGCACCGTGGCAGAACAGCAAAATACTCTCATGGAATAAAATTAATAACACTGGGTCACTGTTATTTAAAAACAGAGGAAAATCAATTTATTATGGCAAAAAACTGACAAAAATTGAGTAGAAAAAGCAAAGTTTTAATCCCGGCAATTGGTATCAGAGATGCAAAAAATGCATCAATTAAACTCCGTCAATTCAGAAGACTCGCTGTTTGTTCTATACAAAAACAAAAATCATCTGCTCCAACTGGTGTGCCCATTTGCCCTGACATTTTATTTTTCACTGTATTTTCTGAAACCCTTTGTTAGGTTGACAAATTTGAGATGAATCCGTTATAAACTTCCAAAATCAAGGAAGAACAACCTTTACTTCTTTTCTATCCGCTCCATATGACTGCAATTGAAAATCACAAAAAAAAAAAAAAACAATTAAGAGATAAATCATATATTTAAAATCTTCCACCTAACAAAGTAACATAATGTGACTTCCACAAGCAAATGGGGAAGAGGTAATGACATCCATGCCTTTTCCTTGAATATGTTGCGACATTGAAAGCCATGATAATCATGGCATTATAATTTAATTGAGCACAAGCTTGTCCAACAATTTTCTAACATCAACCAAAGTATTGCTCTTCACTGTCCATTTTCCTTATCTGTGGGCAGTGTATTGCTAGAAGAGCAGTTCTATTTCCAGTACCGCAGTTCATAAATACAACGAATAGACATCACATATCATTATAACCTGTCATGGAACTGTTTGACCCAAAAACTTCAGCTGATAGTTAAGGTCCAATCTTAGTATATATATTATCCCTGACATGACCTCGGGATCCATAAATAAACAATACTACACGCCCAGATATATTCAGTGCCCTAAATGGAAAACTGATGCAGACATGAAGTTAAATAGCTGAATATAAGTGAATTCACATATACCTCTGCCCCATAACTTTTCACATATATATTTGTGAAAAGATCTGATGGTTCTGGCATTGGACTTTCCTGCAAGCAAATAAAAATGAATATAGAGCATCAGGAAAACAATGTTTACAATATTCAATAAAACACGCTACAAGATATATGGTAATGGGGAAATTATTATTCAACAGACAAGCACGAAAAAAATGGGGAATAAAACACAAAATTACTTTGGCTTGTGCAATCGCATCATCGACTGACTTCCTTATTTCTTTTTCCAAATCCTGGAGAAAAAGAGAAACATACACTTAGTTTTCTAAATAGTCGGTCCATGACAACAAACTACACTTTGAGAACTTTCATCTTTAAAACCTTTACAAACACCAAGAGAGAAGGGGCTGAAGCATAAACAAAGCGAAAGAAAACTCAAGCCAAACAGTGCCAAATTTATACATTACTGGCATGATCAAATTACCTTCAGCTCTTTCTCAGTAGCTATGTCATGAGCTAGAACTAGTTTTCTGATTCTTTCAACCGGATCACGTTCCTGAAGATTCACAGCATAAAGTGATACGTATTTGTAGAATATGCATATTGTATAATTATTTGCTTTAAAAAACAAAACAGTAATGTTATGCAATAACCTGTCTCACGCCACTAATCTCATCACGAGTACGGTAGGTGCTACCAGGATCAGACATGGAGTGACCATGATACCTGTAGGCGTCCATCTCAAGAATCTAACAAGCATAAAAAAAATACTTAAACAAAAATCAACCCCCAAAAATTATATAAAAAAAGACAAGTCTTCAAAGCTCAGTAGTTTGATTCATTATCAACACCATCAGTGTAAAAGATGAACTAACTGAATAAAACTGCGCATAATATTTTCTTTCAATATTAAAAAAAGTGTAGGCATATTTGGATCAAAAGAGGAGATATGAATGTGATGTCATCAACGGTGTACCAAGTAGCAAATGTGAATGATAATTAACCGGCGCATATTAGTATGCACAATATATGCAAGCTTTTCCAGCTCACCCATGCTCACATTCATGAATTTATCGATAAAATTTCGAAATAGCTATATAGTATCGTATCCCAAACATTCTATTCCAAATTACTGCAAAATCATGTTCATTTCACTATTTAGCACATCATTACCTAATTCTTAGCTCATATTTCAACAATAACATATTTATTACTTCCGTAAGTTGGAAACAAGAAGTCATACTCAAATTTTAGCTACCAAGTACTTAACTTTCTTTTAACCAGATATTTCTTCACATCCATTAAATTTGTCTAGTATTATGCATTTTCCTCCACAGGTTGTCCCAAAGATTTTAAAGCAATGACTCCAACATACAGCAGACAGTTAAATGTACTACATTTCAAATATATGCCAAATACAAATTACATGAGAACCTAAAAACAGGCATGAAAAATGCAGTTGACATATGAAATAAAACTTACAATCGGACCATTCTTCAACACAAACTCCTTTGCAAATTTGCATGCTTGTTTCACGGCAAGGGCATCCATGCCATCAACCTGTTTTAAAGATAAATAAATAAAAAAATCATGAGCGAAACAATGACACTCAAAGGTTTACAACAATGACAACAGAAGCACCAAAATACCTCACTGACTAAATTGACAATCCTTAAAATGTAATCAAGTGCTAAGAATGTAAAATATATAAAGATTACTAAGTTTGGAAAAACACCGCGTACAGTGTACGCACTAACATAGACTGCCAACTATAAAAACAACAATGAAAGTCTCTAGGTAATTCGTTATAACAAGCTGCCTTTCTGTACTGCAAACTAAGTCACCAAGCAAAACCACAACATTTCAACAATTTTCAATTATTTTTAACCACAATGAATAATGTACAATTTTATCATTTCATTGATTACAGATGAATCTCTAGAGTGCAATGAATTTAAAATTTTTGGCTTTTAACAAGCCTGGTTTAATTTCAACAATTCTCGCATTCCTTGTTCTTAAGAAAGTTTTAGTATTTATTGAAAATAAAAAAAAAATAACAAACACTAAATTGATGATTTAATAAGAAGCGAAATCGTATTCACTCATTTCCATCCGAAAAAAATACAAGTTTTCCTATTTCATAAAACAACAAATAACAGGAATAATAAGGTTAATTCTAACCTTCAATCCAGGGACATAATCCCCACGCTTGTAGTAAGCAGGACTCTTGGCTGCTCTCCATTCTGCCGTTCCCATACCATCTGTACACATAGCATTGAAATTAACAAGGATTAGAAACACAAACCCTCTATGTATAGGGGAGAAAACCATAAAAGGAACAAGATATTTCAATCCTTACAGTGATTATTCTCACAAACCAGAATCATAGGCAAATCCCAAAGAGCAGAAATATTAAGAGCCTCAAACAATTGCCCCTGATTGGCGGCACCGTCTCCATATAGAGCAAACGACACTGTATCCTCCTTTTTGTACTTCTGAGCGAAAGCCAATCCACATCCTAGGGGGACCTGAGCTCCAACAATTCCATGTCCTCCAAAAAACCCCGCTTCCTTCTTGTAGAAATGCATAGACCCACCCTTTCCTTTAGAGCAACCCTTCTGGCGTCCCATAAGCTCCGAAAAGACCTCAAGGAGCGTCCCGCCGCGCCCTAAAAACGTACAGTGATCTCGGTAAGCCGTGATGATGCAGTCTTTCTTCGTAATAGCAGCTTCCATTCCGACAGCCACGGCTTCCTGACCGTCGTAGAGATGACAGAATCCACGAACGAGCTTGGCCTTGTAGAGAGAGTCGGCAGCGATTTCCATTCTCCGCATGGTAGCCATGTCGCGGAAGAAGGAAAAGAGCTCCTCGGAATTGGTTTCGACCTTGCGAGAAGGAGCCTCGCAATTGTGAGAAGTGAAGGGAACGGAGGTCTCAATGGTGAGGGGATCAGTGGAGGTGGAGATCGGACGGCGGAGGGTGGCGGAGAGGTAGGAAAGAGGTTTGAGAAGGTGAGATCTAGAAGAGGAAGTAAGATGTGAGAGAGCCATAGCTAACACAGTCGGCGGCAGAGGAGTTCCGATGAGGGATCACAAAGAAAAAGAAAGGAAAAGGGGGTTGGTTAGGCAGAGAAAATGGCTGCTGCCTGAGGAAAGTCTAAATTGGCTAATTCAGCTATGAATCGTCAATTGGAAATATTATTATTTATACCTATCTTTCCAGGTAATCGAAAACAGAACCAAACATTTGCTCCTAATTACTTGGATTGATTTACTCAATGACTTTCCGCAAATTAACACATGGACATGGCCATATCAAATGAAGCAAAAGCACCTTTTTCTTTATGCTCTGCCGAGATTTTCCATTTTGCGATGATTTAGGAAATACGGAAATTCCTGTAACGTGCGGTTTTCGTGTTTTTTATCCGTTTTGGAAATGGAAACCTCAAGAAACCCCTACGAAACGTTTCCGGGCCGTTTCTGCAATTAATGAAAGTTGAAAACTCGTTTCTGTAAATTCCGGAAACCGTTTCCGAGCAATTCCTCGTATCGAAAGACCCAATTTTAATTCATTCACAAAACTAAACTTTCTAATTTATTCAAATTACCAAGATTTTAAAATTCCAATTCATTATTTATATTATTAATAATATTATTATATTATAAAAACTTATTTTATTCCATTTTATATACCTACATTATTACGATTTAGTAAATATGACACAACTTTCAGACTTCATGAAACTTTATTGTCTTTGATAATCATATTTATTATTGTTTAATGTTTTGAAATAGTCAATACTCATGTAGATTTGCTTTACAATAAAAAAAAATATTTTAAAATTCATATTTTTTAGTATTTTATATAAGAATGAAATAATATGAACAAAATTTTATATTTTTCATATTTATGAATATACCCCTAAATTTTTTTTATTTAAGCTTTTCCCCACAGTTTCCGAACCTATATGTTTTAGAAAGGGCATTTCCCCGTTTCCGTTTCCGTGTCGGTTTCCGTTTCCGTTTCCGTGCTACATAGGTGATGGTTTAAAGTGGTACATGAAATTATCATGAAGAAATCATAGTGATTTTGTAGTTACCTTAATTTAAAAAAAGTGTATCACATTATTTTCTCAATGTTACGTGTCAGTTTCTGATTGGAGAGAGAAAATTAGTAAAATAATATACTTTGAAAAATCAAATCAATCAGAAGCTGACACGTACCGTTGAGGAATTAAAGTGGTGCACTTTTCGAAAGTTGAGGGAACTACGAGTCACTTTGAAAGTTCAGAGGACAGTAAATTTTTTAGAACAAGTTCGGATATGTAGTAATGCATTAAGCCTTTTGTAATCAAACCAAACTTCCTTACATATTGCTCTAACTATATAATTCGCAAACTGTTTAATATAGACAATTGGAAACTAATTTAAACATATTACTAGAATTAAAACACCGGACAGAAACATCACACAACATGAACATACTAACTTTGCTTTACCATCGTGAAAACTATAGATAATAAATGTAGATTATTCAACACAAAAGAAAGACATTGCAAATCATAAGATGAGGAAGGAGAGAGTCAAACTCTCTCGTTCCTCCTTAACCAGAGTTTAAAATGATCAAGCAGATGGAGAGAGATAGAGAGTGAGACTAGTTTTTTATCATTTTGTATGTTTAATACAACGATATGTGATGTGTAATTTTTACAATTATTTATCGTGAAGTGTGCATGTAATGCAAATTAATGAAATTCATCTTTGTATAACCACCTTATTCCAAGGATTTGGAAACATAATACTAATAACCCAAAATTTGTTCAACTGCACAATTTTATGAAGTGAACTAGCATATACATTTTGCATGATAGATCAATCGACATCGAACTCATTTGCTCTAAAATAAAAAGAAGGTGCAATTATTGTTGCTTTAAATTCTTAACTTACACCATTTTAACCTTTTTAACTCATTCACAATTAGGGATGGCAACGGATCCCGGAGCCGGTCCGGATCTGTGGATTCGGATCTGAATCTCGATTTTATGGACCCGTCAGATCCGGATCCGGGTAATGAAACCCGGATCCGGACCCGGATCCGTATTTAAATATTAATTGTATTTTTTTATTTATTATTTACCCCGAAAATATTGGATACTTAATATTATTTGATATCCACGTAAATCCGATTGCATGAACATAATTAAATGAGCATGTAAACTATTTAAAACAAGGTGAAATATACAAGTAT
>CATIWQ010648792.1:0-11432 GCA_949673415.1 Euphorbia schlechtendalii
GATTAATTAGTTTTTATAATGTATATATATATATATATATATATATATATATATATATATATATATATATATATATATATATATATACCGGTATTTTAACGGGGATTTATTCGGAGGCGGGTCGGGTATGGTTTTACCCAAATCCACCCACCTTTCCAAACGGGCGGTATAATTTTTCCATTTTCCATTCCCGTGGATGAAAATTTTCGAATTTTTTCCCAAATTCATCGTTTCAGTTGCAACGAGTTTCGGATAATCCCCGCCCTGTTGATATCTCGTAAGATTCGAACCATATCTTCAACAGAAGACATTATTAACTCGTCCCTAAGAATAATAATATTCTTATTTTAATTAGTTAATTAGTCACTGTTCAAGTTAATTAGGTCTTTAACTTTTTAAAGGCAATATCTAAATCCACAAAAAAATATCTCTCTCGATTCCAAAAATCTAATCAGTATAATGGACCCTCGACGATCATCTAGACAAAGAATAATATGATCCGCAAAATGTTGGTGGATTCTTAGTATATCATCTTAAGCATCTTAGTTTTGTTTAATGATGAGTAAGAATATGATGTTTTTTAGCGACTTTGATATATTTATCATTGGATGGTTGTTGCTTACTGTTATAGATAACTCTATTACACATCATGGATAAAGGTTATCTTTGAAACACTACAAAATACTTTTGCATGCGTGGTAGCTAAAAGCAATTATACCCTTAGACGTTTTTTCTCTTGTAATTATAGGAAATGAACTTATACGAATTAATTGGATATGAACTAAATTGAATTTATTGAGCATCAACTTCAATAAATTAATAATGACATGAAATGACGTGAGCTAAATTAAACTTATTGAAATTTATTAAAACTGAATTAAGTTTATTGAACCTGAACATAAATGTGCCAAATGAAATTAAAGAATAAAATCTTGAAGTTATTTTTTAAAACAGAAAAAAAACAATTGTTAATAAATTCCGACCTTATTTTATCATAACTTTGTTAATTTATTTTATTCTTGTTCAATTTATTCTAATCCCAATAATAATTTCAATAACCAAGTATATATATTGTGATACAATCATATATGCTTCTCCACTCCAGCTTTTAGTCTTTGACCTTTCAATCATTTAAATTGTACAATCTTAATTAAAACACCTGCTTAATTTGATTTTTTAATCTCTCTTAGAGTTATGGAAATATTAAATATTTGATATACTTTGATCTAATTGTCATTATCACATTTGTTCACATTACTATCATAATCAACTTCAAAATGGTCGTAGTCACAGTTATCACATTCATAATC
This sequence comes from Euphorbia schlechtendalii, assembly GCA_949673415.1. Classification (NCBI taxonomy): domain Eukaryota; kingdom Viridiplantae; phylum Streptophyta; class Magnoliopsida; order Malpighiales; family Euphorbiaceae; genus Euphorbia; species Euphorbia schlechtendalii. The sequence goes on from CATIWQ010648792.1 coordinate 1,311, forward strand.
TAGTCATCATTTTTTCTTTTACCTATTCTTGCTGATAATTATAGAAGTTTGTTTGCGGAATAATTATTCCGTGGAATATGTGAAAAACAAATGAAAAATGATAGAGTATTTACCTATAATCAGAAGACTAACAGAATAGCTATTTCTATATATTATAGGAATCATGCAATAACCTTCTCGAGCTATTTCATTTGGTGGCAGATTCAAGACAAATACTCTAACATTTGTAATCTTTTTGCATTCATTGTTCTTCCTATTGCATGAAATCATCATTTCACCAACCAAACGAATTTGATATCTTTAAATACTTTGAATAAGTATATGCCATTACTTTTCCCATAATAGACTTGTATTGTTGTAAGTATATATGAGTAAGAAAAATCCAGTTCATTTTTAATAATTGTTATATGTCGACTTCATTTTCATAAATGTCTTTTTTTTAAAATAAATGGAATCGAAAAGAATTATTTTTTAGTGAAAAAGCACAGAGACGGTGTAGATACAGTGAATAGCAGCATTTGAGAATTGAGAGGAAGATATGACAGCATAATACATATTAAAATAAATAATTTAATTCATTTTTTATAATCTATACCTTTTGCATCTTCGTATATTAACAAAGCAAAAGAAACTTTGTGGTTAAAAGATTATCGAATTATACTTAAACATAAATAAGATGACAGAAAATTGAACGAATTTAATTTGTGTGCCTCTTTATGTTCCCATATCACAGTAATTCAGATAATAATTAAGTTTTTATAATTTTTTGTAAGCTAGAAGATCGATAATGATATGCGTTTAGGAAAGAAATTAAAATTTCATGAATCTCAAATTCGTTCTAATTTCTAAATGAACCTATTGATATAGGAAAAAAAGGGTAATTTATTCCGTTTTATACTCATGGTAAAAAGTTATTTTAAGTACACCCTTACCTAATTCAATCTTATTGTTTAATACAATTTAATTTAATTCAATTTACCAATTAAAACGTATCTTTTAACTCGATCATAGACGGATCATTTATTTCCAAGCAAACATACGGTTGCTGCCTTGCTAGTCGCAAATTTGTTGATTTGCATATTTATGGACATTTACAAAATAAATTTCACCTATATCAGCAACAACATCTCGGTAATTTAGAGAACAAACTCAAAAGACGAACTAATTAACAACATCAATCAAATAATTCACAATAGAAATCACACTAATCAAAGTCATCATAGAAACCCAATATGGAAGTCTTTTTGTTTGTTGCCCATCCAACTTAAGATACAGATTTACTACAGATTCAGTTTATATTTTGGTTAAAAAGAAGCTGGTGTTTAAGTTATCTAAAAATAGATTTCCAATTACTTAATATAGAATATGCAGCAATTAGTCGTCCTTATTTTTTTTCTACGAATTGGGTATATTCAGCAATTATGTTTTTTCTATTGGAAGTTTGCCATTGGGTAGAAGTCAATATCAGAACAATAATAAAAAAACAACCCACATAGTATTCAATGGGACCAATATATTATTATGTATTTTCCTTGTACATTTAACTTGTAAACTAGCTACCCCAAAAGTCCAATATTTGACAAATCATATACAATAATATAAAAAAATATTAAATATTATTCTTCACCGTACAATTACGTTTTAGAAACTAATAATTTACAGTAAACTTAAACACGTTTGAAGCTATTTAGAAATTATAAATATGACAAATTCAGAAAACTTATTTATCTTAATCAATTTCGAGTTTATAGTTTGTTTTCATCACGAGATTATCCTCGATCAATTCTTAAGAATAGTAAAGAGTACGATGTAAATGCAATTTATTGTTGTTTTACTATTACTTTGTTTGTCATTTACCATATAAATGCTACCGACCTGTCCCGACTTGGCATTAACATCCTTCCATTTTTATTTTATCCTATAAAAACTACTACTACGGTAGATATAAATAACTGTCAAGGTCTTTTTTCTTGTACCAAAAAAAGATTTTGTTTATGATTCTCTTGCATTGGGAATAGGTGCGATGACAAGATGCGTGTCGGAAAGGTAATAGGTGTGCTGACAAGATGACGTCTTATGAGGCCTCTCTTCCACTTGGAGGCTATTGTTTCGATGCTCCTAATCAAGAGATCATTCGAATGATGATTGAGAACCTTTCTGGTGTTTCATTTCCTAGACTTGGTCTAGTGTTTTGTTTCTTTTCCCTTATCCTAAAGGACTTTGTTTAATTGTTTATTTTTCTCGTGGTTTTATTATATATTTATACACCATGAATACTCTCTTGTAACAGTTGCATGCAAACGATGTAATATTTTTTAAAACATTTCTATTGTGAGAAGTTAACTCACGCGCATAGAGATTATATCAAGATAAACACTAAACAGTTCTAAACAATCAACGATATTGCAAGTTGTTAAGCTTAGAATTAAAATTACTGAGAAAATTGAACTGAATATGGGTTGCTATTCAAGCCCAATCTATTAAGCTTAGATTTAGAATTACCGTCCAACACTCTCCACCTTCATTCTGAGTCCTTCCAGCAGCCACCAAGGTAAACCTTCCCCAAGGTTACTTTAGTTTAGTATCAAGTTCTCATTAGAATTCTAAGATTGCGCAATGCATCCTGAAATTTTGAAACAGATTCCACTTTGGTGAATATATCTGAAGGTTAGACAAAGTAGATATCTTCTTGACGGTAACATTATCACTAGTAATAAAAACATGAATAAAATGCAATCTTACCTATATGTTTAGTTCTTTCATGAAAAACAGTGTTTTTGCTAAGATGTATGGAACTTTGTGAGTCACAGAAACATCAATACAACTTTGTTTTATTCCTAGTTTAGAAACAATCCCTTTAAGCCACAAGGCTTCTTTGATTGTTTCAGTTAGAGCTATATTTAGATTCAATTGTTGACAATGCAACTATGTGTTGTAAGTTTGATTTTCAGGTAATTACATTTCCACCTATGGTAAAATAAAAAATCAATAATAGACCAACTCTTGTCTAAGTCAACTACGAAATCAGAACTATAGAATCCACACACTTTCAAAGTTTTATTGACAGAAGGCTTATACACTAAGCACAAAGAATTATTAATTATTAGGTATTTTCTCTACCACTTTACAGCCTCTCGAAGGCTTTTATTAGGGTTAGACAAATACTTAGAGACAACACTGACATCAAATGTTATGTCCGGTCTTATACAAATCACGGCATTTATCATGCTATCAACCACATTTAAATAAGGAATATCCATGTTAATCATTTCATCTTGTGTTAAAGGTTTAGTTGTGGTAGATCTCTAATAGAAAAAGTCTTTGCCAAAATTCAATTTATACATATCAAGAACTGTAACAATGTAATCAAATTGAGAAACACATAAAGTACAGCAATCCTATTTCTAACAATATTCACTCTAAGATTTCACTTTGCAGCTCCCAACTCTTTCATTTTAAATTCCATTTTCAACTGTTAAATAAGTTCTTAATTTCAACTTTAGATTTGCAAGCCACTAGCATATTATCCACATACAAAGGAAGGTAAATATACATGGCATTACTCAATTGAGAGAAATACACACAAGAATCATATCGGCTTCTTTTAAACTTATTATTTAGCATGAAATCATCAAATTTCTTGATCCATTGTCTAGGAATCTATTTAAGGCCATACAAGGAATTCTATAATAAACATACTAAGTTTTATTTTTTTTCTTTCTCAATAAACCCCTCTGATTGAGATATATAGATTTTTTCACTATATGTCCATGCAAAAAGGATGATTTTACATCTGATTGCTCAAGTTCTAAATCATTCATTGCAACTATAGTAAGAAGTAATCTAATTAACACATGTTTTACTACTTGAAGAGAAAATTTCATTATAATTAACCCCTTCCTCTTGCAAATAACCTTTGGTAACTAATCTAGCCTTAAAGCATTTTTTTTTCTACCCTAGGTTTTTCAGGTTTCCTTTTATAGATCCATTTACACTTCGTAACCTTTTTACTTGCAGGTCTATTCACTAATTTCAAGTTTTATTTTTAATCAAAGAGTTCATTTCATCATGCATATAAAAATACCATTTGTCCCATTCAGCATGCAATTTAGCATCAGTGTAAGTCAAATGTACATCATCATTCACATTTTCAACTATTAAGCATGAAAATGAGACATAGCCACAATTCAAACAATCATAGACAATATAATCATAGAATTTGACAGGCATTCGAGTTTCACTCCAAGTTTTGTTCATAATCAAGCCATCATTATCAGGTTCCTTCTCATTATTTTTTATGATTTTAGTGTTATAGTCATCATTATTATCAGATTCATCATTAACAGGATTATTCATGTCAAGTTGTACTAACTTTTAGGTTGTTCATGTTCAGTTTTGGGTTTAATTTATCAAATAACTCTACCTCAAACATGGATATATTATCTTGACCTTCCATTTGAGATAAAGAGTTAATTTTAGGGTACCTATTCTCATTAAATGTGACAATCCTACTAATTAGAATCTTGTTTTACTTAAAGACCACAGTTTATAACCTTTGAATCCACCTGGATAACCTATAAAGACACATTATTTGGCCCTATGTTCTAATTTTGAACCACTTTTATGTTCATAATCATGACAACCAAAGACCTTTAAGTGTTTATAATTAATAGGGTGGTTATTCCACATTTCATTGGGACATTTGAAGTTAATGGTAGAGGCATGGTATCTATTTATTAGATAACATGCAGTATAGGTTGCCTTTGCCCAAAATTTAATTCGTAATTCGGATTCATAAAGTAATTACCTTATTTATCAAGAATAGTCTTAGTGTATCTCTTAACAGTTTCATTTTGCCAAGGGATATACACACAGGTTCTATGCCTTAGAATACCATTTTTATTATAAAACTAGTTAAACTCATCATTGTCAAACTCTAACCCATTATCAATTATAAGGACCTTAATTTTCTTTCCCTTAAGGTTTTCAACCAACAATTTCCATTCACAAAAATTTTCAAATACATCACTCGTATTTTTCAAGAAGCATATCCATATTTTTCTAGAGTAATTGTCAATAAAAGTAACAAAGTATTGCGAACTAGATATATAAGCAGGTCTATAGGGAGAGCCCCACAAGTCACTATGTATATATTCTAAACATTTAACAGATTTATGAATAGAAGAAGTTTAAGATTGTTTGTGACATTTACCAATTACATGGATTTCACATGCATCATATCTACTATAGTTTGGGATAGAAAGATTATCTCATTTGCAGAAAGTTTCCAGGCCCTTGATTCTAATGTGGCCCATTCTCTTGTGCGATAGTTTGGTAGGGTCAATTTTAAAAGCAATAGAATTCATAAGACATATAACATATTTCCATTAATACATACAAACCATTTCCATTTATGATACATGATCCATCTTCACTTATCATTAGCTCACCTCTTGAGGTAGTAAAGTGAAGCAACAGTTATCAAGGACATTAAGGGAGATCAAGTTTCTCTTTATTTCAGGTATATATCTCACATCTTTTATGAGAACAATTCTATTATCTCACATTTTCAGTTTAATAAAATCTATACCTCTAACACAGCATGAACAATTATTTTCCATAATTACTTAACTCCTTATTGTGTTCTTCAAATCAATAAATCATTGTAGATTTAAGGACATATAAAATGTACAACCCACATCCAGAATTTAATTGATTTCATTTTTGCATCAATATTATCATAATCAGTGAAAGAGTATTTGTCATTCCACTATCATGGTTAGCATTTAGGGACTTATTAATCTCTTCTTGCAATATTTTCTAATGTGAAATTTTTTATGACAATAAAAACAACTTTTATTAGTCTTAAATTGAACATTATTGTTATTGTTATCATTATCGTTTTGTTTCTTATAACCATTATATCCATAGTTATTAGATTCTTTCTTCTTTCCCTTCTTTTTACCCTTTATTACTAAGACATCCCCAACAAAGGAAGAAGACTTACGTTGTACAGTGAACTTGATTTCCAATCATTTTCAGAGAACTCACAATGTTTTCACTGTCAATTGTTTTCCTTCCATACTTGAGAAGTAGTACTGCTTGAGTTCATCAGGAAGTTTTTTCATAAGAAGTACTACTTGAGTTTCATCGGGAAATTTTTTCCCCTGTATTTTCAAGATCAACTATTAGTCGGTCAATACATCATAGTTTTCTTATACAATTTTATTAGATCACATTTAAAAGGCAAATAATTGTTCCTTCAAGAAAGTGGTTTTGTTCAAGGATGTAGTAATGTATAAGGCTTCTAGTTTTGTTTAAACTTTAGTTGCAGTGTCCTCATTTATAACTCTGTGCAAGACATTATAACAAAGATTCAAAATGATAGTACTATAGGCCAATTCTATTATATTTTTTTCATCATCACTTACATTTGCAAGGAGAGCCTCATCTAAGTCCCTAGAGCATTCTTGTTGTACTAGAATAACCTCGTTTTCCAGATACTAAAACCTGATTTCCATCAAATTTTTCAGCTTGAACTAGTTTAGAAGTTGACATGTTAAAGGTAGTTTAATAAAAAAACCCTAGAAAAGTCAATTTCTACAAGTACAATATAGATTCTTGTAAAGATCAAGATCAATCGGAAAATTATGGAAAGAAAACAAGATTTATGACAAGAAGGCTCAAGAATAGAGATTCATTACCGTATACATATAATCTGAAAAATTCAACTAACAAACATGTCGCTTTGATACCAATTGTTGTGAGAAGTTAACTCACACGCATACAGATTATACCAAGAGTAAACGCTAAACATTTATAAAGAATCAAAGATACTGCAAGTTCAAGAAAAATGACAAAAAGTAAACAAGTTAACATAATAAGATTTTAACGTGATTTCTTAGCATTTTACAACCAGACTATTCCACAAGGAAAGATCTCTGACTACTGATTTATTAATCTCAAGAAAGAAGTTACAGATATCTGATTCAAGCAGCTTCCCCGATAATCTCTAAATCCTCCCTCAATTAACCAAAAATTTAAGCCCTCTTAAATTTCCCAACACTCCTAATCACAAGAGAATAAAAGAGAGAGATAATAAACTTAGAGATTACACGAAAGCTATACAGAATTCCCAGAAACCTCACAAACCTTAAATTTCCAAGTACAAGTTTCAATATTGTTCGCATAATACAGAATAGATAGAAAACTAGCTTATATATGGAGATAACTCGATGAAAGAGATTTAATTAGTCTCAGCCATCTAATTTGATCAAGCTAGATCCCACCGTTAAAGATATTAAGTCTCCTCATAATTTAGACGCAAGATGAGCTTTACCAAGGCAATGGAACTAAATTTGGGTTGCTATTCAAGCCCAAACCATTAAGCTTAGACTTACAATTACCTTTCAACAATTTCCATAAAATATAATTGTTGAACTACAATTAACTTTGTTAATACCCAATCATTAGTAGAAATGAAATTATTTAATTTGAAATTAAATTCACTATCTTTCTCTCGTATCCATCTACCACATAGAAGTACTTAATTATAATAAATGTGAACTATAATTTTTTAGATAATAAAATGGCTTAATGCATCGACACCCCCCTGAATTTGTTCAAAAAGGATTGTTGCTAACCTGAACTTTCAAATGTGACAGATAGCCCCCTGTACTTGTCTAAAACGTGTCATTTTACCCCCTCATAAAAATATCAGCTTCAAGAACAAGAAAATGAACACGACGGGTCAAGAATCGATACAATATAATGATTAATTGAAGAAAAATTTAGAATAAAGATGAAGTTTTGAAGAAGATAAATAACATATATTAAGAATTTTGAATTGTAAGAATACGAATGTTATGGACTTTTTGTATTCATTTTCTATTCTACCAATATATTTTACGTGCATGTATTTTGATGGACATTTACGTAGCAAAGCAGGTCAGAAAAAAGATGTAAGTTTTAGACAAGTACATGGGGCTATCTGTCACATTTCAAAGTTTAGGGTGGTAACAACCCTTTTTGGACAAGTTCAGGGGGGTGTCAATACATTAAGCCTAATAAAATTTCAACTACAATGATAGAGAATTTAAATTATAAAAAATATCTATCATAACACTAATTTTAATATGCATAATTGTTGTGAGCTCCAAATTTTACATGACTAAACTTATTTTAGTGTGTATTTCCTAATACTTTTCACTAAAAATCATGATTTTGAAAACCGGATCGGCAGGTCGGACCGTGTTCGACCGGAACCGATCACTAGTATGGTCGGTTTTTTAACGGTTTTCAATCTGATCAAAGATCATACATCGACCTGTTGGACCCTGTCGAACCGGAAATCAATTCATCCAATCTGCTGGTTCATTTAATAAAATTATACATTTTAATGTTTTTTACAATAGGTAGGAATCAAACTCACAACTTGTAGCTTATTATCCATTATACCTACCACTAACTACGTCTATTTATTATATATTTCTATTTTATTTCATTTATAATGTTCACATTAAACTTTTACATATTTATAAATTACATATTTATTTCATTTATTTAGTACATTGTGTAAATAAATTTGTTTTATCTTTAAATGATATTTTTTAATTAGAATTTGAATTGTGTTTGATTTTAAATTTTTTAATTTAAAGTAATATTAATTTATTTATTAGTAGGAAAATGATATTGAATATACATTACTTTTTATCCAATATATGTACGTTAAATCTTTGGCTATTTTTTAATCCAATTTATAATATATGGTCTCATCCAAGTTAAATTCGGTTGAATACAAAATTATTAACATTCCATTCATCAAATTTTATTGATTATTATGTTATATTTTTTTATTTAAAGAATAAACTTTGTATATGACGTATTAACATTAAAAATATTATTAATTATTAAAATTGTGTAACTTAAATTATTTGTTTAATATCAGATTATTAAAAATATTAGTATTTGATAATTTTTAGAACATACGGTTCGATCACCGATTTAATCTGGTTGAAAATTAAATTCATGAATAACTCTCTTTACTGATTCGATAATTGATCCAATTCTAAAAACATGCTATAATTAGTGCGAGGATAAAGGGACGAAGCTCCATAAATACAAGATGATTTTTCGGAAAATGTAAAGAAGAAAATCTAGGAAAGAATCAAGAGAGTCCAATAATTAAGAAAAGGCAAAGATAATGAAAATGAGTCATTAAAAAGAGAATTCGAGAAGAGGGGTAGTATTGGAAAGTAGTCATATTCAATAACTAACTCAATCACTTTTGCAGCCCACTGATTCATCAACGGCCGAAATTCCTGGGACTTGCCACGTACCGTTTCTTCTTCCGTTCTCCCTTCCTTTTCCGTTTTCCTTTCTATTTCACTTTTATTTATAAATTCATTTCGTTATTTTCAAATCTTTCCACCTATAATTGCTTTATATAGTAAATATTAATATCATCACATAAATATAGCCATTATGTTGGTTCAATGTCTTTCTTTTTGTGTGATTATACAATGATTTTATTTTGAATAAAATATATTTTACTTTACTTTTTATTATTAAATTAATCATCATATTATTGATTCAAATATGATAAAAAGTAAAGTAATAGAGATTTTTTTTAAACAAAATCACCATAAAATTTATATTTATATTCTCTTTATTCATATGTTGTTGAATATCAATTTGAATCCAATATAAAGGCGCTAAGCTGTCAATAATTGTGCAAAAACTTATATTGCATAGACCAAAGTCAATTTATGATTTATGCATTAAACATTGTTAATTTGAAAGTCAAATAGTTTTCGTTTTCCAATTAAGGACATCTGTTCCTATATTTCAAGTCAATCATAAAAAATTTAATGTTAAATATACCAAAGAAAAATTAACGTTAAAGTTTCTCAAAAACTACCCATCGTAATTCCATAAATTGTGAAATTTATTACTTTGTTATATAAATGCAATTGAATATTAACATCAGCCTTTATTTTATTTCTGCAGGTTCATTCCTAATTTATTTGCTGGTTTATATATATATATATATATATATATATATATATATATATATATATATATATATATATATATATGTTTGTATATGTATATATATGTGTA
>CATIWQ010648922.1:0-24967 GCA_949673415.1 Euphorbia schlechtendalii
AATTTGTATTGGAGGGTTGGATGGTTTGGAAGATAGACTGATGAATAGACAGATACATGAACAGAATAGAGAAGATGTAAAATATATAGATATTTCCTAAGAACAAGTTTAGTAGAGAAAAACATGCAAAATCATCAAGAATATTTCGTACACTAAATAACTTCAACAAATACGGTTCTGGATTCCCTAATACTCCATAATTCACCACAGAGCAACACATGACATAACTTTTCTAAATCTAGGGTAAATGAATCATGACACTTGTAAGAACCTTGATAACAATATTACTATACTTAGTACGGGTCGCTTTGATAACAATATTACTATACTTAGTACGGGTCGCTCTCACATAGCCATATTTAGCAAGTTACCATTCCAAAAATGTTGGCTCACTAAACAGCGTTATAATCACAGATCCAGTGATTATACACAATCTTATTAACCCTGAAATCACTCTTAAAGTTAACTCGAAAGCATATAACCTTATTAATATAAATGATGTAAGATGAAATACTCATTATGACACATAGACATATCATGAACATCGAAATAGAAAGTATAAGCAGAAAACGAAGTAAATTTGTAAGGTATGCAAGTGAAAGCTAAAGTTGATCAAATCGTATCCACTCTTTAATGGGAGTCATCAATTCCAGCAATTCTTGCGTCTACTTTGAATTCGGTCTCGACTCGTACAGAAACTCCGCTAGGATGCCATTCTTTATGAATCTCGAATAAAAGAATGTTGAAGAATTAATACTTTTATTGATAAGTGCTTTGCAATTACATCATACAACAAATGCTCGAATTTGTGTAGAAATATAGTGATCGAAATAAGAATCGAATCACTTATACATTTTTCTCGCTAAGGCTTTGAACATAGAGAAATCTAGATATTTTCACTCTCTATCATACATACACGCTGATATACATTGCCCACACCATGCATGTCCCACCAAAATTGGTTGATTGAATCCTCTATTTATAGAGCGTAAAAGGTTGTGTCTATCCAAACGAAGAGTCGTATCCATTGGCGAAGGGTTGCATCACTTCATTGCGATTAAATGCAAAGTCTTATCTTTATCCACAATGGAAAGGCACGTTTTCATGATTGGTTGACTTCCAAAAGGTGTCTTTTCATCTGGTAGTTGATAGCGGTTGATCATTTTTATCCGGCAATTGGTAGTTGAAAAGATATAACCAATAACCTTCACAACTTCCGATTGCAAATCACTTATAGCGATTGTGACTAATGGTTGACAACTTTCTGTTTTGAAGAATAACAAGTCCCGACCGCAAATAAGTGTCACGATCGTGAAATGCTATTTCTCCATGATTCTTCTTGCAACTTTACTGATCTTCGATAGCTTCGATCCTAAGCTAAATCCTTGTGTTCCACTCATCTTTTTGTACCTTTCACTATTTTTATATAGAATTCCATCTTTGATCATTTTACTCCCAAGACTCACTTAGTTTCTGCATTTGCATAAAAAATAACTACATACCACGTGAAATCTTTTATATGAAGTATAAAATGAAGCAAAACCATATAGTTTTATGATTGAAAATGTCATGATAATAAGTGTAATTATACACTTATCGCACCCCCACACTTAACTTTTACCTTGTCCTTAAGGTAAACACAACAGAAGTTTATATAATAGTAATTCAAGTTCGAACCTCATTTGGCGAAAGACTATTGTAATGAGTATCACATTCCCATGTTGCATAAAATTCAAGTAAATGTTTGAAATTTCCCACAAATTAGTAATGTGCAATTTATATAGTCTAGTTACATATCTTTGCTCTTAATGGAGAGTCAACCGAATTGCGTCTTCATATAAGTGTTATATGCTTGCTCAAAAATTTCCTTCTCTCAAGTATAGTATAAAGTATAAAGGATAAAAGGAGCACACTTTGGAAAGTTTGATCTCAAGGCATTTTTAGGTAACCTTGGATGCTAAAAACACTCTTAGTGGTTGCATTTTATGCTCCATACCACTCTCCCCATTTTTTAGTAATTGCATTTTATGCTCCATCCGACTTTCTCTCATTTTTTTTCTTTTAACCATATGTTTTTGAAGTACAGATTTGTACTTTGCACCCATTTTTCGTGCTAGGCTACTTTTCTTTTTTTACTCATTAAATGGTTGTAGTTTCTACTCCGTACCACTCCTCACCTTTTGCACAACTCATTGGTTATCCTCTCTTTCTTTTGATTTTTCACTCTTAATACCCTCATCCTTTATTGATCACTTTCAAAGTATTATTGCTATAGTTTCCCAACACTTTAAATACACTCAATACTTATAGGACATATTCGAGAAATGCATATAAAACTCATAGTAAGAACAATACTAGATATTACTCCACTTAAAACTTATCGGTAGCATCAAACTAAAACTATATAACTTATACTAATTCATGTTGCATTGAAATATATATCGGAACTTACTAGGAATGTTTCTCTTGAATGTTACTCACAACTCATCCTTGCCAAATGCTAAATGTTGTGCTAAAATGCTCACACTCTCAATGTGTGGTCATACTCAAAACAAATTGTTCGAAATATGCACTAACATCAAACTTGAAATACCTAACACTCACAATAACCTTGGAACATATGTTAGTATATTATAGGTATGGATAATGTAAAAATAACACAAAAATCAAGAAAAATTTTCAAAATCTTCAATTTTTTCATTTTATATAATTTTTTTGGATTTTTGGATTTCTTTTTACAAATACCCCCCACACTAAAGAACACAATGTCCTCATTATGGAAGACTTTATTAAAAACTAAAAAAAACAAACAAATATTCTAAAAATATGAAAAATTAAATTAAAGAAAAGAGTAAACCCATTCTATTGAGAAGGAGAATCCGGGGGACTAGGAGTAAATTGACAATTTTGTTTTCTAAAGAAAGATAGTAATTTTCAAAGCATCGATTTATTACTTTTCTTTGGAATCTTTATGTCTTTCTTCATTACTCCAACTTCCTCTTGGCAATTGTCCAATTTTTGTTGCATGCTCACCTTCCAATCTTCCGGAGCTTCGTCTTCATCTTCTTCATCTTCTTCTTCGATCATTGAAGCCTTTCCATGACGACATCTAGTAGTTGGATCAGATGGGCCAACAAAAGAATCTTCATGAGTCGAGATTAGCTTCTTGGTGCAGTTGGAGTAGGAGTAGAAGGAATATACACCATCGTTCTCTTGAAGAAGTTCGGTGTTCTTCAAGTAATTCCCATCCACATAACGAAAATAGTCACCCGGTCTTTGGATATAGGGGAGTTCGTTTCTTACACCCAAGAAGATTGTAGTGATAATTTTAGCCGCTCCAATCTTGTTTCTCATGCTCGTAGAATTCTTCTTCATCACATCCCAAATAATATCCATGAATTCTGCTTTTTGTTGCATCAAAGCGCAAGAAAGAATAAATAAATCTTTCTTTTGGTCTTTGGTATTCTCTACTTGACAAAATACCAAAGTGGAAAGGTATTTGTGTAGTAGAAGAATGCACTCATCCTCAATAAGTTTATTGGGAGAATTTTTGGGGTCGAAGACTCTCTTACTTGTTAAATTTTCCCAAACTCGATTTAGTTGAAAAGAATCCATCATGCTAGATGAATTTTCAATTTTGAACTCGAACCAAGCACTCATCATCTCTCATGTGATGGTGTAATATCTTCCTTGGTTACAAAATTGAATCACCCTCTTCCTCTTATCCCCAAAATCGAATGTCAGTAGACATTCTAAAATCCAATCATGATTTTGTGGGAATCACATCTCCACAAATCGGCTTAAACCCAAATCAGAAAGATACATCTCCATTTGTTCATGAAGGCCTAAGGTTTCCAAGAATACCATATCAAGAAAGATCATACCATTGATTTCCAACTTATTCAAAACTTGGAATCTCTTCCCTTCTTCACATGATCGAATCAGAAAAGGACAACCATATTCTTGTTGGTAATTCGGACTTCCCTTTTATTTGAGGCTACCTTGACATGAGGCATATTGGTTTTTAAGTAAAGGTTTGAAAAAGGTTTGATTATAGAAGAATAGAGATGAATTCAGAACTTTTGTAAGCTTTGTAGAGATTGTGGTGGCTAAGGGTTCAACTTAGACCTACTTATAGAGTTCTAAAAGGTCTCTAATTGGCCAAAATAGTCAATATAGTTGTTTATCCTTCAAACCAGCCTTTATTGGCAGTTTCGAAAAATCTATCATGTGTTAAATCATGATCTGTAACGGTTATAATTTGCTCGTGTCGTGATTGCGAAGGCTTATCACGATCGTGACTTTCTCATGACAGAAACAGAAAGTTTCACTGCATAATGTCATGGGTGCAATCTATTGTCATGGTCGTGACTTTCTGCTCTTCTTCTATCTTTTCAATTTTTAAACTTAGTCCTAGAAAATCTTAGAAAAATAAATAAACATGTTAAATAATAAATATTATATTCATATTCAACATATATTAACAAACACGATCAAAACAAACAATAAACAAACGAAAGAAAACAAAAGAAAACAAACAATAAACTGTACAGAATCCTAAATCTTAATGAAAATGGATATTTAGTTGGGGGGAAGCAATTCTATCATTAAGTTTATCTTGTAGTAGGACTCCTTGAGATCTCGCTCGACATCAAACATAAGAGTATGAATATCATCGATTTTCCTATGAATCGAGATCTGCACCTCCATAAGTTCATTCAACCTTCCACGCAAGTTGGTCGTACTTCATTCTTCCTCCCTTGTGATTCCCCGTTCTCGTCGTCTATCAGCTTCCACTCTATCATCCCATGATTTCCAATCAAAGTTGATTCTATCAACCCCAATGCACCTGACTAGAAATCCATGCTTGAAGAAAATGTCCGTAGTCAACTTCGGAATCTCATCTTCATCAGTAAAGACTTTAGTGGCGTAGGGCATTCTCCCAATCTGGCCCAACAGATTCTCCATAGTTTGACATCCGTACTCTGTCATTTTAGGGTTATGCATGATAGACATGAGCATCTCCATCATAATTTCAGAAATATTGACAGTTATGCCATCCCAAATTACTTCCAACACAAACAATTCTTCAACAATGACAAGGTCGAAAGTTGACTTGCCAAACAATGCTCCACTTAAGTAAAAGTGTAACGTGAGCAAACAAGGGTCATGAATCCATTGGATATAGGCAGATTCTTGTTTGTACTCAGTTTGACCAGTCAGATGAGT
Organism: Euphorbia schlechtendalii; assembly: GCA_949673415.1. Taxonomy (NCBI): domain Eukaryota; kingdom Viridiplantae; phylum Streptophyta; class Magnoliopsida; order Malpighiales; family Euphorbiaceae; genus Euphorbia; species Euphorbia schlechtendalii. The sequence goes on from CATIWQ010648922.1 coordinate 5,230, forward strand.
CTATGTTGGTAAGGGATCCCATCCACTAAGCATCTTATAATGGCAATCCTTCGGAAAACACATATACCTCTCCAGCGCCTTCCTTACCTTGAAGGTGATAGACTAAGCAGTTCTTCCTGTCATTCTTCCATACCAATGTGACCAACATTTCCATATAGTTGTCCATACTGTTACCCAGAGTTATATTTGAGTAAATGATGAAGTTGAGAATCCTCAGATAATACATAACTCTATCATATATACCGAGGTTGATGAAGTTATTCCTATGAATAGTATAGGAACTCTTAAACTCAGCCTCCTTAATGACTTCAAAATGATCCCCTTCTTCTCTAGAATGGATCAAGAATGGAACTTCATACCATTCCTGGAGATTTGTAGGTGGAACCATGTTGGATTTGTTTACGATAACCATTGTGAATGAAAGATAAGATTGAAAGAAATGAAGTAGTTTCGGATTTGGTAAAGATTTGATCTTTGAAAGGCAGAGAATCAGATTGCAGAGGTGACAATTTATGAGCACTCCCACATTAATCTTATAGGGGTTAGTGGAATAACTATCGAATAATTGCAAAATTGCTGCAGTTTTTGCATAAGTCACGATCGTCACTTATAGAAGTTGAGAAACAAAGAGTTTTAATCAGGGATTCACGAGCGTGAATGGGGGTCGCGAACGTGAATAGGAAAAATAGAAGAATTTGCCATATCACCTCTAAGATGATTGTTTCTTATTCTTTTCACATCTAGGTTAGGATTTGACAACCTATACAGTTTAAGAAATAAACAGATAGATTTATTAGAAAAAATATACCATATAGTCTAAACATTTGATCTCTAAAAATGCACTTGCCTTCCCCAGCAATGGTGCCAAAAACTTGATCGCAAGGTTTTGACTCTACTTATTTTGAGGGCATATATTGGGTGATGATGTCAAAAACCTTGTTCCCCACTTTTCTACCGACAAGTTAAGAAGTTCAAATACGAATAGGTGTTGTCAATAGCGCTTATCAAATAGAAAAATGGTGACCACTGCAAGTATATAGTTTCGATGTAGTTTTAAAAGATATTGATCCCATAGGGAAGGAATTTAGTTATTAAGACCAGCTAGAGTTATGGAATAAAAGAAATAAGATAATTTGTATTGGAGGGTTGGACGGTTTGGATGATAGATTGATGAATAGAAAAATGCATAAAAAGAATAGAGAAGATGTAAATTATATAGATATTTCCTAAGAACAAGTTTAATAGAGAAAAACATGCAAAATCATCAAGAATATTTCGTACACTAAATAACTTCAACAAATACGGTTCTAGATGCCCTAATATTCAATAATTCACCGCAGAGCAACACATGAGATGACTTTTCTAAATCTAGGGTAAACAATTTATAACACTTATAAGAACATGGATAACAATGTTACTATGCTTAGTACGAGTCACTCTCACATAGCCATATATAGCAAGTTACCATTCCAAAAATGTTGGCTCACTAAACAGCATTATAATCACAGATCCAATGATTATACACAATCTTGTTAACCCCGAAATCACTCTTAAAGTTAACTCGAAAGCATATACCTTGATTAATATAAATGATGCAAGATGAAATACTCATTATGAAACATAGACATATCATAAACTTCGGAATAGAAAGTATAAGCAGAAAACAAAGTAAAGTTTCAAGGTATGCAAGTGAAAGCTAAAGTTGATCAAACCGTATCCACTCTTTAATGGGAGTTGTCAATTCACGCAATTCCTACGTCTACTTTGAATTTGGTCTTGACTCGTACAGAACCTCCTCTAGAATGCTATTCTTTGTGAATCTCGAATAAAAGAATGTTAAAGAAAGAAAACTTTTATTGATAAGTGCTTTGCAATTACACTCATTCGACAAACGCTCAAATTTTTGTAGAAATATAGTGATCGAAATAAGAATCGAATCACCTATACATTTTTCTCGCTAAGGCTTTGAACGTAGTGTAATCTAGATATTTTCACTCTCTATCTATACATATACACTGCTATGCATTTCCCACACCTTGCATATCCCATCGAAATTGGTTGATTGAAACCTCTATTTATAGAGTGTAAAAGGTTGCTTCTATCCAAATGAAGAGTCGTGTCCATTGGTGAAGGGTTGCATCACTTCATTACGATTGGAAGCAAAGTCTTATCTTTATCCACAATGGAAAGGCACCTTTTCATGATTGGTTGACTTCTAAAAGGTGTCTTTTCATTTGGTAGTTGATGGTGGTTGATGGTGATTGATCATTTTTATCCGGCGGTTGGTAGTTGAAAAAATATAACAAATAACCGTCACAAGTTGAGATCGTGAATCACTTGTCACCATCATGACTAATGGTTGATAATGTTCTATTTTGAAGAATAACAAGTCGTGACCGCATATAAGTGTCATGATCGTGAAATTCTGTTTCTCCATGATTCTTTGTGCAACTTTACCGATCTTTGACAGCTTCGATCCTAAGCCAAATCCTTGTGTTCCATGCATCTTTTTGTACCTTTTTTCACTCTTTTAATATAGAATTCCATCTTTGATCATTTTACTCCCAAGATTCACCTAGTTTCTACATTTGCATAAAAAATAACAATATACCACGTGAAATCTTTTATATGAAGTATAAAATGAAATAAAACCATATAGTTTTATGATTGAAAATGTCATGATAATAAGTGTAATTATACACATATGAACCATTGATTGGTCTTGGAGTCCCCTCTCTCCCTCGAGTGGTACCTCGAGGAGAGAATCTGATCTTGGCGGACTTCGACCATTGCAGAGCGATCCGTGCCTCCCCACCCTCCTACCGATGTTTTCTGGCCGGATCTGATGATCACCTGAGCTACGGATTAGACCACTTTCCTGGAAGGAAAAGGCGCGGTGGCCTCCTCTATCGGTGATTCTTACTTGGTGCACATGAGGCGGTTCCTTCTACCTTGTCCTTGCATCTCTCCCGATGTCAAGGATTGGCATTGCTAGAAAGTGATAGAGACGATGGGTAGAGCTCTCTCAGATGATGAAGAGGAGGAGGTTAACATTGGAGGCGGTGGTGGAGGTGATGGCCCAGATGACGGTCCCGGTTATGGGAGTGCTACCGGTAACGGAGGTTACAGTGGTGGCGGCTGTTATGGTGGTGGAGCCGGTAGTAGTGGTCATGGCGGTGGTGGTAGCGGAGGATATAGTGGTGGAGCCAGTAGTGGAGGCCACGATGGTGGTGGCGAGGGATCCTTGTGGGTATGGATCTTATCAAATTTTGATTCCTTTTATCATGTTTGTATAGTACTAACTGTTTTGGAATAGGCTGGCGTGGGCAAGCGAGCTCGAGCACTCCGAGCCGATTCCCAAGACAAGATGTATCAAATTCCATGCTTCGTAGAGGGGCACTCCACACCCCACCTAGAGACTGCCTTCTCCTTAATGGTGAGGGTTAGGGAGCGATAGGTATAAATGTTGTCCTAGAGCCCGTACACGGTGTCTTTCGCCCCAGAGGACACCACTCATGTGAGACTCCTTCTTACTTCCTTTTTAACTCTATTGGTTCCATGCCTTTGACTTTTGCGTTATTTTGTTAGGTTCCCTGGGCTGACATGAAGAGTTATATTTGCTACTATCTGTCTGCTCGTGATATGATCATCACGTAGAACGGAGCAACCGAGGTAATCATGTTCACATTCTCGTAAAAACATGTATATTTATGGATGTATGTTGATGTGTATGCTTGTTCATCATATGTTGATGTTCTTGTGAGTGTTTATATTATGATGCATGCTTCCGATCGCAGGCCTTAATCTCCGTGGAGCACCAGAACTATCTGAGGTCCCAAGAGCACGTGCGGACTCAGGATCTGAGGATTGCAGATCTAGAGAGGTAGCTGGCCTAGTCCTAGATATTTGTGCACCCCTAACCATCAGGTGGGAGCCATCAGAGGATGCATCGGGGGAACTCTTCCCGCTCTAGCATGCACCTGGGCATATCGGAGAGTAGAGATGTGGAGGAAGACAACCGCATAGCTGAGATCACAAAGGATGAGGATGAGGGGGATTATTCCTCATTTTAGACATTTTTTCATTTTTTTTTGTAGTTTGTTCTTAAAATGTAGGGACAAAACTCATTGTAGCTTTTTGGCACTGCTGACTCTTTTCGCTCACTTTCCCACTTTTATTTCAAATATTGCTATTGATTTTGACTTGATTGTGATGATTTTGAGCTTTTGTTGCTTAACGGTACTTCCCTCAATCTGAGATCGACCTGTAAATTGACTTTTAGTCGAAACTACGCTTTCAACTGATCACTATAGCTGTGATATCATTAATAACATGGGAAAATTTAGTCCTTTAAAAGATATAAGCAAACTGTCAAAAAACCAATGTCATTAACGACATCATGATATCGCTAACGATATCGCAATACCGTTAACGATATTGCGCAATATCGTTAACGATATTTCACTCCTTTTCAACTTCTACTTTCTTTTTTTCTCCCCTTTTCCAATGCCTCACACAATCAACAACTCCGAGGCCTTCCTACATACAGTGAAGAACTCTGACTGAAAGAAACTCAAAAGATTTGGCTTGTGGGGGCTTTGGTACCTCGATTTTCGACCCGTGAAAATGGCTTTGGTTGGGGCCGCTGCTTCATTTTGGGATCCAACTACCCATGTCTTCCGATTTTCTCACCAAGAGCAACGCCCAATGATCGAGGAGTATCAGGCTATTCTAGGGATTCCCTATCCATGGGCTTTCCCACTAGTAGTCCCTTCCTATCGCTTCGATGCCGAAGCTACCCTCCGGGGTTTATGGAACTTAGATTCCGTGGCCCCATTTCTTGCTCATCCGCCATCTCTTGGAGGATTTCGAGTTGATGCCATGCTCGAGTGGTGTATTGGAGCCCCTAGAACTCACCTTACTTGGACCTTCATGGTGATTCTACTCTTGATGTCAGAGTTTATTTGTTGTGTTGGTCATGTTGCCCAATGTCGGCTAATATCTGTTATTGATCCACTCTCTCAGGGGAATTCTCCATCTGCCTTAGCACTAGCGGAAAACCTTATTAAAATGGATGCTACTATCTCCTGCCCTGGTATGATTGACGATTGCTTCATGCTTGGGATTCTAACTTAGTACCTTTTGAGATTTTGAGAAGAGTTGCTCTTTGGAGCACAATACGATGAAAGTTGTAAGCTGTGTTCAGGGGGGAGTTGAGGTAAGCCCATGATGACCATTTATTTACTTCCCTCATTTCCCATTTTTCTAAGCGGGGTTTGCTTCGGGTTTAGCTTTTGGAAAAGCTTTTCGTGATTGGTGATCCATGGGGGAACCCTTCTAGTTACTCGCCCATAACTTATAACAAACGGGGGCTGACGATTGACGGGCACTCCCGGATGACTAAGCATGACTAGACTCAGATTTTTGTTTAAATCTCTGATGATCAAATCCGCTAGCTTTGCCCCTGTTAGGTGATCACTCATGTCGCAATTCTGATGCACGAGGATGGGATCCTGTTGATGGGCTTATATCTTTCCATGTACTATTCACCTAGCCGCATATGTAGGTAGTACGGGAGGTGTCAGAGGATACCATGTAGTATATGTTCTTCCCAGGTTTTCGAGTGGCATCATTCTTGGCCAGACAACCTACCGGTCTTATGGATTCAGCACCCAGTTCGCTCGTCTGGATTATAGAGCGGCCGAGAGTACGGAGATGGACAGGTTCTATCATGGATGGATTGCAGCGATTAGATCCTTGACAAACCTTGAGCGGTATGCGTGGGTGACTCGTGAGTGGTCGAGGGAGGAAGATGGTCTGAGCCCTTACAGCAGCTTCAGTGGTTGAGGGAGGAAGATGGTTTGAGCCCTTACAGCCACAGGTAGAGCCAGCTCGATGACTTGGTTTAGAAATGATGCTATTTTAATTTAAAACGAACGAAAATTAATCAACTTTTGCTTAGAATATACCATTGTGGTATGATTCTATCAGATTTATTTATCTTTTCTTTTCCTAAGTAAAAACTAGAGAAATAATCATAATGTGGAATGTTTTTAGTTTACTTGTGATGTTTCAACCATTGGCATTCATACAGTTTCATAAACATACGCACAAAAATTTTCAGCAAGAAATGATATCTTTATTGATGAAATGAATCGAAGCCCAAATGTTTCGAGTGATCTGACTCCTGTCATTAGCTAGCCCTCTCAAGTTTTCTAACTAATGAATTTATTCTTCACTCATTGTCCTAAGTTTTGCCTGAATCACCCTTTCGGGTTTTCAATTCAGCGGACTGTCTTATTTTGCATAAAAAGGGCCCCAGTTTTTGCTCAACCAACAGAGTGTTGGCTGATGGGCTTATTAACATATGTATTTTTTTTGTTTTGTACTGCTTTTCTAGATTTATTTCTTTTCTTAAATGTGGTAACGCTTATCCTATCTTGATTGATGGGACGAACTCGTTGCCATCCCTGTCCATGATCTTGATTGCCCCTTTGTTAAGCACCCAATTGGGTCTGAACTTCCCTCTAACATCCATGTATGAAGGTCTCAACTACTTTAATACCAAGTCTCCATCTTTCAAGGATTGCCTCTGGTGCTTGACTTATTATTGTATGCCCTGGAGGTGATCTAAGGCTTTGAGGCGATGCTCATCAATCATGTTAAGCTGTTAAAACCTAGCTCTAGCCCATTCTGATTCCCCTAACTTGGCTTCGAGGGCTATCCTTAAAGATCCTACTTCTATCTCCACTGGCAGGACTGCCTCCATTCCATATACTAGTGAGAAAGGAGTTTGGTTTGTGGGGGTTCGAATACTCATTCTGTAATCCCAGACTACGAAATGTAGCTTATCTGCCCAATCTTGATAAGTAGTCACCATTTTGCTTAGGATTTTCATGATGGACTTCTTAGCTGCTTCCACTACCCCATTAGCTTGCGGTTTATATGGCGAAGAGCGATGATGCTCAATACCATATTTCTCAAGGAGTTCTATCGTTGCCCCTTGGAATTGTACTCCATTATCTGAGATAAGGTGGTGAGGGATCCCATATTGAGTGAAGATGTGCTTCTCAATGAACTTGGCCATTTTCTTGGCGGTGATATCGGAGTAGGATTTATCTTTTACCCACTTGGAGAAGTAGTCAACTGCCACCACGATGAATCTATTGTCGTTGTTAGAGGAGGGGCAAATCTCTCCAATTATATCGATCCCCCACATAGAGAATGGCCAAGGAGTTGATAAATTGGGGAGATCCAAGGGGGGTAGATGGCTGAGATCCCCATTCATGGCACTTCTTCACTTCCACCACATAGTCGGCAACCATAGTAGTCTAATAATAACCTTGATGCTAAATATTCTTGGCCAGGGCGAAACCATTCATATGTGGGCCACAATCCCCTGCGTGCATACATCCTATGACCAGTAGAGCCTTATTCTCAGTCAAGCAACAAAGGAACAAACCCTCCAAAGTACGTCAGAAAAGATCATTGTTGATAAGTCGGAATTGGACAACTAAGCGACGAAGGGAAGTACAATCAGAGTATGTGGCACCCTTCGGATAAATGCCATCTTTCAAGAACCTGACAATGTTGAAGTACCAACAACCCGAATCCAAGTCTTCTTCAACTATCACTGCTCTGCAATAATAAGGCTCTCTAGCCAATTGAAGTACCAATGGTTTGACGGGTTGGGTCTGGGGCCCTTCCTACATAGAGGCTAGGGTGGCAAGAGAATCCACCATTTGGTTATCCTCTCGAAATACGTGGTAGAATACACATTTATCAAACTTGGTAGTGGCTACCTAGATCGGTTCCAAATAGGGGCGAAGCAACTCCTCCTTGATCTCCCAATCGCTGGTTACTTGCCGAATTACTAGGGTTGAATCTTCGATGACTGAGACTTCCTTGGCCTTCACCTTTCTTAATGCTTCCAAACCAAAGAGACATGTTTCATATTCTACCCCATTATTCATGACCGGGAACTCCAAATGCTTAGATAGTGGAATGACCTCATTCTGGGTTTGTGATAAAAACTACGCCCAGGCTTGCTCCCTTGCGATTCATTGCACCATCGAAATGCATAGTCCATTCCTTCTTTACTTCTTCTACCAAGGAGAGTTGCTCATTTGGGAACTCAATTTTTTCTACGTAATCGGAGTCCATTGCTTGATTAGCCAAGAATTCAGCAACCGCTTAGCCTTTGATGGCTTTTCTGGTGATGTATTCGATGTCGAATTTAGAGAGGAGTAGCAACCACCAGGATAGTTTGCCTACCAATGTGAGAGACTGGCACAAGTACTTCATGGAATTGACCTTAGCCACCGCCATCACCTTGTATGATTAGAAATAGTGGCATAAATTCTTAGTTAGCCATACCATTGTTGCGCATATCTTCTCCACCACCGTGTAGCGGGTCTCATATTCTAGCAACTTCTTACTTAAGTAGTATATCGTGTGTTCCCTCTTATCATCATGCTCTTGCACTAGCATTGCCCTTACAGAGGATTCCTCAGTGGCAAAGTAAAGGATAAGAGGGTAGCCTAGGACAGGAGGCTTTAGGATAGGAGGGTTGATTAAGTACTGCTTGATCCTCTCGAATGTGATCTAGCATTGGTCATTCCATACCACTTATTGCTATTTCCGTAGAAGTTTAAAAATTGGCTCACAGATGGTAGTCAGGCGGGTAATGAAACTGCTAACATACTGTAAGGATCCCAAGAATGATCGTACTTCTTTCTCCATCTTTGGCATGGGCATCTCCCTGATGGCTTGGCTTTTATCTAGGTCCATCTCTATGCCCCTCTAACTCACTATATGACCCAGTAGCTTCCCTGAGGTGACCCCAAATACACACTTCTTGGGTTGAGGCGAAGATTATACTTCTCGATTTGGGTGAGAAACCTATCAAGGATAGCTGGTTGCTCTTCCCGAGTGTTGGATTTGACTAGCATATCATCCACATACACTTTAACCTCCTTATGGATTAAGTCGTGTAGTAGGGTAGTGGTAGCTCTTTGATAGGTTGCCCCGGCATTTTTCAACCCAAAAGGATGACCTTGTAGCAATAAACCCCCCACTCGGTGACGAAGGCAGTTTTGATCTTGTCTTCGATAGCCATGAGGATCTGATTATACCCCGAGAAACCATCCATGAATGAGTACATTGCAGCTTGAGTAGCACTGTCTACTAAGACATTGATATGGGGCAAAGGGAAGTCGTCTTTTGGCGAGGCCTTATTCAAATCCCGGAAGTCTATACATACCCAAACTTTCCCATCCTTCTTCGCAACTGGGATAATGTTCGCTAGCCACGTAGGATACTCCACCACTTCCAAGAACTTGGCTTCTATCTGCTTGGCTACTTCTACTTTCACCTTCTCAGCCAACTCAGGTCACAATCTCCCTAGCTTTTGCTTGACCGGCTTGACTCGTGGATCAGTGGGGATTCTGTGCTCGATGATTTCTCTATCAACCCCTGGCATGTCTTCATATGACCAGGCGAATGCTACCACTTGTTTTCTAAGTACATTTATTATCTCACTTTCTTCCTCAGGAGTCAGATCACTCGAAACCATCACCATTTTAGGTGATTCATTCGTACCCAAATTAATTTCATGCAAAGAAGTATTAGTTATGCTAAAAACATTATGCGAATGATCATGAAAATGCATGCTGCCATCTGGCAAAACATCACAAAAGTAAGCAAAGTTTGGATTCATTGATTGAAATGCCTCATAAGTGGAATTGTTTATGTCAAATACATTTGCAATATTAAAAATTACATCGTATCATCATTCTCTCCACAGGCGGAGGGTCTTCACTTGTCACAGGAGCTGGCTCCTTTAGAGTGGGCTCAGCAAGGATGGTCTTCTTCTCTCGGGCAGTGGCTTTGGTGATGACCTCTGTAGCTACGGCCAGCTAATCTTTGACTCCTCCCTCTTTCTTCTTCATAAGCATTGTGAGGGCCTTGGTGATGGCCTCAATAGGATCCTAGACCTCATCCTCCATAGGTTCAGATTTAAGTTCATCTACCACGAACATCTAAACCCTCCTCTTTCCCTTGGTAGCCGCCATAACCACCTCAGGAGTCTCAACCTGCACTCTTTCCTCCACGACAACCCCTCTCAAGCACTCAACCTCTTCCAAGCCATCCACAGACTCGATAGCCGGAGCTAACATGCACTCTACAGCAAAATTATATACATCTCCGAATATGTCAAAGCCCAGGCATGGTTTCTCCACCTACCATCACGGGTTCACTATCCCCCAAGTACTACTTTCCCCCTTCAATGGCGCACACGCTGACCATATTACAAAAGGATGGTCGCTTGTGCTTGTAGATCTTATGCTTAGGGGTGAATCCTAATCCAACTTTGGGGGTTAGTAGGAGAGGATCAATGGCTTCCACCATCCCTTGGTGATATTTACCAAGCCCTTTTCCCGGAACAAACCCCTTCTTCTTCATAATTCTTTTTAGACCCACCGAGAAGTAGCAGTACCCCATGGGGATCTTCTTCCTCCTTTTCACCTCCTCCTCGTGATTTATCATGGCCACCCTTAATTCTCCCGGCCCTTACTCTGTAACTAACACTGCTACCATCACGGACTCCTTATCCGCCTCTATAGTGACTGATTTTCCTTAATGAACTAGTTTGATCTTTTGATGGAGCGTAGAGAGGACAATGCCCAAGGCGTGAATCCACGGTCTTCCCAATAGCTAAGAATAAGAAACTAGTATATCCAATACCATGAATTTCACCTCGAACTTCACTCCATTCACTATTATGGCTGTAGTGAAGGTTCCGACTACCCCGCGCTTGAAGTCATCATAGGCCCGGATAATGGTGTCTGACCTTTCCAACATACTCTCGTTCAGCCCCAGATTAGGTAGCACTTTCAACGGGAAGAGATTCAGAGCTGACCCCTCATCCACCATAACGTAAGGGATGGACCTGTCAAAGATATTAACCCTAATGAAAAGGGCCTTGTTGTGATTCTGTTGTTCTGGTGGTAGCTCCAACCAGTCAAACGTGATGGCTGCACTTTCTTCAAGGGTATTCCCTCCCCTATTCCTGAGCACATTTCAATCACCAAAGTGGTCGGTGTGGTCTCCATCTCCATCAACTGTTGTACTAATCCTCGATGATGTGCCTCGAAAAAGCACAGAAGTTGCCAAATACTGTACTTAGATTGAGTGGTCTTAAGCTAGTTGACCAAAGGGTCGACTTCCAACTCATCTTCATTGACCACTAGGGGTAGGGGTGGCTCTGTATGGTCCCTAGTAACTTTCTTAGCTGATAAATTCCCAAGTTGGATGGGAAGGTTCCTGAAGAATCGACCACTACGGGTCACCCTCAAGACTCCATTCTCTATTACCCTAGTTTCGGTAGGCGTTTGCCAAGGGTACTACGGTTGCTCCTTCCTCCTCTTAGCATTCTTCAACTGGTAAGAGTCTAGGTTTATTGGGCCCTTACCGTATATAATTTCCTTGCCCTCCACCTAACAAGAGCCATCCCTTTCTCCCCTCCTCCGAGACTTCAACACGTACCCATCCAAATCGATGGGCTTCTCCTTCATCACTTCTGGCTCTTCCTTCCGCTCCTTGGCTCTATCTGCAATGTACACAGACTTGAATAAATCATAATCATCCACCATGCTCTCAACAGACATTGGAACCAATCCCACAGAATTCACCCTTTGAGTAAACTAGGCGAGCATATCTAGGAGTTGGTTTGAGGGGATCCCTGTTCCTATGATAGAAATGCGCCTATCCCAGTCCCGAAGATACCACTCAATGTAGAGTCTGGTTTGGATGATATCAATAAAGCCCAAATATTCATTTTGGGTCAAGTAATCCCACATATCTAGCTGCTCCCCTTCAATTAACATCTTCATGAGTTGGTCAATGGTGGGCTTATTCTTGATTACTACTTGGAGAGACATCCACCTTTGCGCATGTGCCCTAAATGGCTCATACTCATCCTGCCTACAGGCCACCAAGTCTCTCATTCCCATCTTAGGCCTCTCCATGAATAGAAAGCTATCTTAGAATGCCCAAGACACGCTCCTCCAGCTCCTTCTTATAATTGGGTGATTGGTTCATGTACCACTTGCCTGTTGTTCCCGTTAGAGAGAAAGGGAAGAGTGTGGTGAGCATCTCATCCGGGAGTCCCTAGGCTCGCATGAATGCTTTGAACCAAATGACATGAAAAGATGGGCCCTCACTTCCATCATATGAGGGCATTCCCCCAGGAGTAAAACCAGGGCAATGACACTGCGTCCTCCCTCCAACTTGCGAGGAACTAGCTTCTTCCTCCATGGTCGCATCTGGCACTCTACAATCATCTATGACCATAACGCGATCTCCCTTACCATCTTGCACTACCATCCTTAACACATGCTCCTCTACCAATCCCAAATCCACATTGCAAATTCGCTTACCGATATCATCTGCTAACCTGTCGAGCTTCCTACCTTCTTCCAGGAACATTTCCAGGCCCATTATTCTCAATCGGAACAATCGTTCATTATAAGATCGGAGGGTTCCTCCCATTATTCTTCCCACAATTGACTACGCATCCATCCACGCCTTCAATGTTACTTCAATAAACAGCCACCTCCGGGCGTAATTCTAAAAATTCTCCCCCTCATTGTGGGTGTAGCTTACCAACTCTCTCATCCCTACTTCCGGGTATTCCAAGAATAAGAAGTTCTCCTTGAAAGCACTAGATATCTTCTCCCAGTCATCCTTTACTACCTTAGGTGGGAAGGCGTACCATTCCGCAGCTATCCCCGATAAAGAACAAGGGAACAACTTGGCCATCAAATCATTAGAAAAACCTTTCACCCGCATTAGGGCTTCGAACTTCAAAAGATGCTACCAAAATCCAATAGAACTTGCTCCCTCCTCCAGGGTTGCTGAAATATGCCTCTCATCAACCCTAGTACCTATCACCATCACAAACTCCCCGGTCGCTTCCCCGATACACCTCGGAACCTACTTCTCCTCCATTCTAAAACTTATCATCCTCATCGCTCCATCGAATTGCGAGAGTATATTGGTTTTCATGCTCGGCTTCATCCTTGGCTCCGCCACCACCCCATCTTTGACCAGCTTCTGAATGGGCCTCAAGAGATCTTTGTAATTATTTGTGTAGTGGCCTACCGCACCATGATAATTGCAGAAATTATGCTTATTATCGTGACTAGGTGGGGACCAGGTCTTCAGGCTATCAAGCTTATTTATATCTCACAAATTCGTAAAGAGGAAGCCCAGATTAACCTCATACGGGGAAATCCTATGGTACTCTTCCTTTGATAGCCTCACTACAGCTACTGGTTCAGATTGGACCACTTGAATCATGGCATGTTTACCCTTAGATTGTGGAGGGTCGGAGGATAACAATCCAGAGTCATTCTTCTTGAACCATGTTTCACTAGCAGGCTGCCTTGCTGGCGTCTCCGGGGACTCAATCCACTCCATTCGCTCCGCCTTTTCGAATACCTCATTGTAGGAAGAAAATGTATCTGTCCCCATTCTCTTTTTTTATGTGAGCAAGGCCCAAGCCAACAACTTCACAATCATCTTCGATAAACTGAGACGATCCTTCAATAAGACTTGAGTAGCCATCCATCTGCTATAGTAGGGCTTAAACATTTCCTAGGGCTTTTGCCTTATAGCCTCTAGGTTTTGCACGGTCATCTTCATTTGGGAGTTGAAGTCGTATTGCTCCACTAGGGCTGCAGAGAGTCACTCCTAGTTATGAGACACCTTCGTGGGCAGGTTGTTATACCACTGATTGGCCGAAGTGATTAGTGTTACTATAAACATCTTGGCCAGCATCTTATCACTGACCCGATGGGCTCTCATTACTGTTTGATAATTGGTCAAGTGGGCTTCGGGATCTCCTTCCCCATTAAACTTCACTAACTTCGACATAACAAAATTCTCTGGAAGCCAATCATCATTCATCACTACAGGTGGGGCTGGGTAATTGCCAGGCTGAAATCCTGGGTACTGGTGAGCATGAGCTACTAAGAATTGTTACCACAGATCTTCTATACTAGGTTGGGGAATAGAATGACCCATCTCTAGCCTAGCTTGGCCACCAAACTGATTATACGGAGCTTGGGGATATACAGGACCCTTGGGAGGAAGTGCAGAAGTTGGTGGGGCTGAGAATTGACCCTAATATTGAGTCATTGGTGCATTGAAACCCACGCCATACCCAAAAGATGGAAATTGCATAGTTGGAATAAACCCCAACTGGGGGAGAAGACTCTGTGAAGGAGGGACAAAACCAGAAGATGCCACTCTTGGCCTTACAATCGCAGCGAACTACTGGAAATTCTGCTGATACTCCGAAGGTCTGAGATAAGTTGGTGGATCCACAACTAACTAATCTGCTTTGCTTCTAACCTAGCCATTGCTATCCGAGGCCTACCCAGTACCGAAACTTGTCTACCCTAGTCTAGGGGGATACTCAAACTGCCCGACTGCTTGCGAGCCTCCTGCACCAAGCTGACCACTATAAGATGGGAATGCATGAGGAGTAGAGCCTGGTCTCCTCATCATGGGGTAACTTGTAGTAGTGGGACCTTGAAGATTCCTGATGAGCTCCCGATCAGATGGTCTACCCTCGGGTTGTCTAGGGTGGGTATGAAACTGCATGGCCTGAGTGAATTGGTCGCTGTAGAGAATCGCCGAAAGAGCATTGGTTATGTCCTGGCTTGACCCAAATTGCGGGGCCGCCGACCCATCCTGACTGTGCTGATCACCTTCCCCCGAAGTATTCTGCTGCTCTACCATTCCCAGAATTTTCTCTGAACCGAAGACTGAACGTTTCTCCAAACTGAACCCTAAATCTGAACCTAAACCTGAACCTTTGCTGGAATCGTATGCGGAAGACCCTCGATGAATGATTCTACTTGGTGAGCCACGGTGGGAGAGATCTGTACGAGCTGATGAGCTTACCTCCTCCAAACCTTAACTGAAGAAGATTCAATCAACCGTTAGTAGAAATGAAATGCATGCTTGACTGACTTGAGACTGATGCGTGAAATTTTCATGTAATGGCTGCAACCCAAGGGTTAGCATGATGTGATGATGAATAAAATCATAAACGACTTAAGGAGCTAGCTAAAAAAAAGTAGGTTTGCCAATCCTTTTGAAACAAGCTGACAATGGTCGTCTATTACCCTTGTTGTAACATGCTATTCTTAAGTGGTGTGTTTATCAATCAATTTGAAACAAACTAAATCATAATTAAGGTTTACTATACATCCAGTGTAGCAATAAGTAAAGGGATATCGTTTTGGCGAGAGAAGTTGGTAAGTTTGCCAATCCTTTTGAAATAAATAGACCAAAAATGACAAGGAATCGCACATTATCCAAGTGATGATGCGCTTTCGATTTTGAGAACTAATCACTATGGATTACTCTGGACATATTCAAGTTTGGGTAAAATAATGTGTTATACCCTATGGTTTATGACTTCAAACTAGACTTGTTCATGGGCCAGGCTACCCACCAGGCCCGGCCTTAGCCCGCTTCAATGGGCCAGGCTTGGGCACTTATTTTTTTCAAAAGCCCGGCCGGAGCCCGAACTCGTCAAAGCCCGAAGTTTTATGGGTCGGGCTTGGTTTTTATATGAATACCCAAGCCCGGCCCGACGAATAATTTTATTTATTTATTATATTTTTATACATTAAATTTATAATTATTTTAAAATTTTATATTTTATATTATTAAATTACTTTACTTCATTATAATAAATTTTACCAAATGTTAAAGATTTTAAGCAAACAATGCAATTATATTTAAAGTTTAAATATATTTTATTTTATTTTATATTTTTTATATTTAATTTAATAAAAGAATTTTAATAAAAAATATTCACGAGCTCGGGCCGGGCTTGGGAATTACCTTGAAAACCCGGCCCGAGCCCGAAGTTCTAAAGTATGGGTTTGGGTTAACATTTTTTATAAAAAGCCCGCCAAGCCCGGCCCGAACCCAGGCCGGCCTACCCGACGAACAGGTCTACTTCAAACGGGCGGAGGTTCAAGCATCGAGCAGGCATTGCTATAACCAAGGATGATCCTACCCTTGGTGACGTTGTCTTGTCACGTCTTCTAATTCTATGTTTAAGTTAGGGTAGAACGGTGTGTTATACCCTAGGTCATGATCCAAAGCAGATAGTGGTTCGAGTGCCTAGTAAGCACTATCTCAACCATGGGTGTTCCTAACCCTAGGTGACCCTGTCTTATCACATCTTTCTAACTCTAGGTAGACGATGTCGAGATAATGACATGTGTGTGTATAATTCATGTCTGCATAACAAATCGTGGGTTAGCATGATGCTTTACGCAAAATAAATGTGGTGATGTGATGAACACATAGCACATAGCAAATGACGTATCACTTCCAACCTTATATCTCCCGCGTATAAGGGTTAGGCTTCTAAATCTAGGCTTGGGTCATCTTAATACCGTGAAGTATTAAGGAGTAAACCTGCACAAAAGATGTATTTGTTTGGTAAACCTATGGGAAGTATCTACGGTTTCCTTATATGAGTTCGGTCATTGGTTATTGATGTAAAAGGTTCTTATTGCACTACTATACACTCCAAGCCTCTCCCCAAATAGGTGCGAACGAGGGAGGTACATGCAATATGGTAACAAAGTATCCACCTGCTTAAGTATCTTTGGTTTCCATGGGATCGCAAATGATACTTCGCAAGCTTCACGGTAATAGGGGCATCCTAATCTTAAAGGTTAAGCCATCTAATGCATATGCTTTTGTTTGATATTTTAAATGTGGATTAACTCATTTGATGACTTTTTAACACTCATCTAAAACCTTTCAAACTTGTTTTAAGTTTAAAAAAGAGGCCCTAACAGAGTCGGCACAATGAGCGGACGACATTCTACCCGCGTGGTCGTTGCGAGGCGCAGGCCTCGTGAGACAAGGTGTGGGGTTTTCGAAAAAGAGAGGTTTAGATGTTGATTTAAAAGAAAACGTTGGAAATGAGTTTCTTAAAGTGATTTTCAAGCTTAAAAACCCGAGACCTAAATCTCTAGTCTATCTTATAGAGTCGCCACCCGGATCAATTCTTCCGGGAAAATTTGGTACGGCTTAGATCCGTTTGCCTAGTCCATACCATGGAACAAAGATTCAAGTTTGGATGAGTTATCTATTTTGTCATCATTTGAGTTAAATTATACTTGATAGAAACCACGTTTATAATATTCAAACTAAACTAGATATTTTTGGTTTATGTTATAGTTTATCACACATTCATAAAACGGTAAGTAAATTGAGGAAAGTAAACACGTAGGAAATTTAAATGTGCCTAATCTATGGGGGATTAATTACATCATTGGGTTGGGGGTTTTACAAATCACCTAAATACATCGAAATCTAAGGGATACAATCATCTAAAATACATCGATGTCTAACAAATGTTACATTTGATTTTGAAATGAAAAGCGATACCCGAAGGAAATTAATTCCAAACAAACATCTATCTTAAACTACCTACTATTCGTCACTTTTCTATTGATAAGTTTAATAACTTTTTTGCAAAGAGTTTGGCGATATATTAATGGTGTAAAAAACTTGTTCATGAAAAGTATAGGTGTTGTCAATACCGCTTATTAAGATAGAAAAATGATGATAACTGCAAGTATACAGTTGCAATGTAGTTTTAAAAGATATCAATCCCACAGGGAAGGTCTAGCTCTAAAGATCAACAAGGAAGAAAGAATAAAGAAAATAAAATAGATTTGATATTTTGGATAGAAGGGTTAGAATGAAGAATGAGTAAATATAGATATGAAAGATTAGAGAATCTAAATATATAGATTTTTCCTACGAGATAAGGATAGCAGAGAAAACATGCAAGTTCAACAAAGATGTTATGATTTACTAAACTAATCTAATAGACTCGGTTCAAAATATCCAGTTGTTCAATTATTCGCTGCAGAGCAACACATGAAATAACTTTTCTAAACCTAGCGCAAATGAATTAAGACAATTATATAAACCTGGACAATGTCAATACTATGCTTAGTATAGGTCGCTCTCACATAGCCACATTTAGCAAGTTACCATTCCAAAAATGTTAGATCACTAAACAGCATTATATCATAGATCTAGTGATTATGCACGATATTGTTAACCCCGAAACTACTCTTAAAATTAACTCCAATGCATATAACTTGATTAATATAAAAGAATTAACACGAAATACGCATTATGACACATAGACATATCATAAAATTTAAAAATGAGAGTATAAGTAGAAAGCAAAGCAAAGTTGTAAGGTATGTAAGTGAAAACTAATGTTGATCAAACCGCATCCACTCTTTAATGGGAGTCGTCAATTCCCGCAATTCCTGCGTCTACTTTGAATTCAGTCTCGGCCAGTACAGAACCTCCGCTAGGATGCTATTCTTTGCTAATATCGAGCAAACGAATATTGAAGAACAAAAACTTTTATTGATAAGTGATTTGCAAGTACACTCGCTCGAGAATATAGAGAAATCTAGTGATCGAAACAAGGATTCGAATCACTTAAACATTTTCTCGCTAACACTTATGAACGTAGAGAATCCTCTATCTATACACACACTATATACTCTAATGTTTTCCCTATGCTTGATTGCACAAAATTGTAAGGTTTAGAGCCCTATTTATAGAGTTCGAAGGGTTATGTCTAACCATATGAAGAGTTGTATCCATTGGTGAATGATTGCATCACTTATTGAGATTGGTTGAGAAGCTTCAATCTAATCCACAATGGATAGGCACCTTTTCATGATTGGTTGATTTCTGATAGGTGTCTATTCGTTGGTAGTTGATAGCGGTTGATCGTCCTTATCTAGTGATTGGTAGTTAAGAAGATTAAACTAGAAAACCGCCCAGGTCACGACCGCGATATATAAGTCGCGACCGTGAATCTTTGATTGGCAGATTTCTATTTTGAAGAAGAACAAGTCGTGACCACGAATGATTGTCATGACCGTGAATTGCATTTTTCTTCAGAATTCTCCTTGTAAGTTCACTGATATTTGACAACTTCGATCCAAAGCCAAATCTTTAAGTTCCACGCATCTTTTTGCACCTTTTCACTCTTTTTTCATAGAATTCCACTCTAGATCATTTTACTACCAAGATTTACCTAGTGTCTGCATTTGCAAAAAAAACAACTACATACCACGTGAAATCTTTTATATGAAGTATAAAAATGACTTAAACTTTAGTGTTTAGTGTATAAAATTAATATGATAATAAGTGTAATTATACACTTATCATACCCCGACACTTAACTTTTGCCTTATCCTCAAGGTAAATTCAACAGAAGTGTATAAGTTGGTAACAAGTTCATACGTCATTTGGCGAAAGACTATTGCAGTGAGTACCACATTCCACAGTGCAAAAGATTTCAAGTAGAAGCCAGAAATTTCCCACAAATTAGTATGTGCAATTTATATAGTTTAGTTGCATACCTTTGCTCTTAATGGAGAGTCAACCGAATCACATCTTCATATAAGCGTTATATGCATACTCGAATATTACCTTCTCTTAAGCATAGTATAAAGTATAAAGGACATAGAAAGCATTATTTGATTAATTTCACTCAAGGAATTTTTAGGTAACCTAGGATGCTAAAACACTCTCAGTGCTTGCATTTTATGCTCCATACTACTCTCCCCTTTTTTCAGTGGTTGCATTTTAT